>CM050167.1:398169139-398309205 GCA_027410445.1 Discoglossus pictus
TCAGTCACTGACGCCCAGGGAATGTAACCCCAACACTGCCCCGGCTCATTAACTGACGCCCAGGGAATGTAACCCCAACACTGCCCTGGCTCAGTCACTCGTGCCCGGGGAATGTAACGCCAACACTGCCCTGGCTCAGTCACTCATGCCCAGGGAATGTAACCCTAACACTGCTCTGGCTCAGTCACTCATGCCTGGGGAATGTAACCCCAACCTGCGCTGGCTCAGTCACTAATGCACAGGGAATGTAACCCCAACACTGCCCTGGCTCAGTCACTCATGCCCAGTGAATGTAACACCAACACTGCTCTGGCTCAGTTTCTCATGCCCGGGGAATGTAACACCAACACTGAACTGGCTCAGTCACTCATGCCAGGGGAATGTAACCCCAACACTGCACTGGCTTAGTCACTTATGCCCGGGGAATGTAACCCCAACACTGCACTGGCTCAGTAACTCATGCCCTGGGAATGTAACACCAACACAGAACTAGCTCAGTCACTCATGCCAGGGTAATGTAACCCCAAAACTGCACTGGCTCAGTCACTGACTCCCAGGGAATGTAACCCCAACATTGCCCTGGCTCAGTCACTCTTGCCCGGGGAATGTAACGCCAACACTGCAATGGCTCAGTCACCGACGCCCAGGGAATGTAACCCCAACACTGCCCCGGCTCAGTCACCGACGCCCAGGGAATGTAACCCCAACACTGCCCTGGCTCAGTCACTCGTGCCCGGGAAATGTAACGCCAACACTGCCCTGGCTCAGTCATTCATGCCCAGGGAATGTAACCCTAACACTACACTGACTCAGTCACTCATGCCCGGGGAATGTAACCCCAACCTGCGCTGGCTCAGTCACTTATGCACAGGGAATGTAACCCCAACACTGCCCTGGCTCAGTTTCTCATGCCCGGGGAATGTAACACCAACACTGAACTGGCTCAGTCACTCATGCCAGGGGAATGTTACCCCAACACTGCACTGGCTTAGTCACTTATGCCAGGGGAATGTAACCCCAACACTGCACTGGCTCAGTAACTCATGCCCTGGGAATGTAACACCAACACAGAACTAGCTCAGTCACTCATGCCAGGGTAATGTAACCCCAAAACTGCACTGGCTCAGTCACTGACTCCCAGGGAATGTAACCCCAACACTGCCCTGGCACAGTCACTCTTGCCCGGGGAATGTAACGCCAACACTGCAATGGCTCAGTCACTCATGCCCAGGGAATGTAATCCCAACACTCCACTGGCTCAGTCTCTCATGCCCGGGGAATGTAACGCCAACACTGCCCTGGCTCAGTCTCTCGTGCCCGGGAAATGTAATGCCAACACTGCCCTGGCTCAGTCACTCATGCCCGGGGAATGTAACCCCAACACTGCCCTTGCTCAGTCTCTCATGCCCTTGGAATGTAACCCCAACACTGCACTTGCTCAGTCACTCATGCCCAGGGAATGTAATCCAAACACTCCACTGTCTCAGTCCCTCATGCCCGGGGAATGTAACCCTAACACTGCACTGGCTCAGTCACTCCTGCCCGGGGAATGTAACGCCAACAGTCCACTTGCTCAGTCACTCATGCCCGGGGAATGTAACCCCAAAACTGCACTGGCTCAGTCACTGACGCCCAGGGAATGTAACCCCAACATTGCCCTGGCTCAGTCACTCTTGCCCGGGAAATGTAACGCCAACACTGCAATGGCTCAGTCACTCATGCCAGGAAATGTAATCCCAACACTGCCCTGGCTCAGTCACTCGTGCCCGGGAAATGTAACGCCAACACTGCCCTGGCTCAGTCACTCATGCCCGGGGAATGTAACCCTAACACTGCACTGGCTCAGTCACTCATGCCCGGGGAATGTAACTCCAACCTGCGCTTGCTCAGTCACTCATGCACAGGGAATGTAACCCCAACACTGCCCTGGCTCAGTCACTCATGCCCAGTGAATGTAACCCCAACACTGCTCTGGCTCAGTTTCTCATGCCCGGGGAATGTAACACCAACACTGAACTGGCTCAGTCACTCATGCCAGGGGAATGTAACCCCAACACTGTACTGGCTCAGTCACTTATGCCAGGGGAATGTAACCCCAACACTGCACTGGTTCAGTAACTCATGCCCGGGGAATGTAACCCCAACACTGCCCTGGCTCAGTAACTCCTGCCCGGGGAATGTAACACTAACACTGCACTGGCTCAGTCACTCATGCCCAGGAATGTCACCCCAACACTGCCCTGGCTCAGTCACTCATGCCCGGGGAATTTTACGCCAACACTGCACTTGCTCTGTCACTCATGCCCAGGGAATGTAATCCAAACACTCCACTGGCTCAGTCTCTCATGCCCGGGGAATGTAACCCTAACACTGCACTGGCTCAGTAACTCCTTCCCGAGGAATGTAACGCCAACACTCCACTGGCTCAGTCACTCATGCCCGGGGAATGTAACCCCAAAACTGCACTGGCTCAGTCACTGACTCCCAGGCAATGTAACCCCAACACTGCCCTGGCTCAGTCACTGACGCCCAGGGAATGTAACCCCAACACTGCCCTGGCTCAGTCACTGACGCCCAGGGAATGTAACCCCAACACTGCCCCGGCTCATTAACTGACGCCCAGGGAATGTAACCCCAACACTGCCCTGGCTCAGTCACTCATGCCCGGGGAATGTAACGCCAACACTGCACTTGCTCAGTCACTCATGCCCAGGGAATGTAATCCCAACACTCCACTGGCTCAGTCTCTCATTCCCGGGGAATGTAACCCTAACACTGCACTGGCTCAGTCACTCCTGCCCGGGGAATGTAACCCCAACACAGCACCTGCTCTTTCATTCTTGCCCGGGGAATGTAACGCCAACGCTGCACTTGCTCAGTCACTCATGCCCAGGAAATGTAATCCAAACACTCCACTGTCTCAGTCCCTCATGCCCGGGGAATGTAACCCTAACACTGCACTGGCTCAGTCACTCCTGACCGGGGAATGTAACGCCAACACTCCACTGGCTCAGTCACTCATGCCCGGGGAATGTAACACCTATACTGCACTGGCTCAGTCACTGACGCCCAGGGAATGTAACCCCAACATTGCCCCGGCTCAGTCACTGACGCCCAGGGAATGTAACCCCAACACTGCCCTGGCTCAGTCACTGACGCCCAGGGAATGTAACCCCACACTGCCCGGCTCAGTCACTGACGCCCAGGGAATGTAACCCCAACACTGCCCTGGCTCAGTCACTCATGCCCAGGGAATGTAATCCCAACACTCCACTGGCTCAGTATCTCATGCCTGGGGAATGTAACGCCAACACTGCCCTGGCTCAGTCACTCGTGCCCAGGAAATGTATGCCAACACTGCCCTGGCTCAGTCACTCATGCCCTGGGAATGTAACCCTAACACTGCACTGGCTTAGTCACTCATGCCCGGGGAATGTAACGCCAACACTGCAATGGCTCAGTCACTCATGCCCAGGAAATGTAATCCCAACACTCCACTGGCTCAGTCTCTCATGCCCGGGGAATGTAACGCCAACACTGCCCTGGCTCAGTCTCTCGTGCCGGGAAATATAATGCCAACACTGCCCTGGCTCAGTCACTCATGCCCAGGGAATGTAATCCCAACACTCCACTGGCTCAGTCTCTCATGCCCGGGGAATGTAACCCTAACACTGCACTGGCTCAGTCACTCCTGCCCGGGGAATGTAACGCCAACACTCCACTGGCTCAGTCACTCATGCCCGGGGAATGTAACCCCAAAACTGCACTGGCTCAGTCACTGACGCCCAGGGAATGTAACCCCAACACTGCCCTGGCTCAGTCACTGACGCCCAGGGAATGTAACCCCAACACTGCCCTGGCTCAGTCACTGACGCCCAGGGAATGTAACCCCAACACTGCCCCGGCTCAGTCACTGACGCCCGGGGAATGTAACCCCAACACTGCCCTGGCTCAGTCACTCATGCCCGGGGAATGTAACGCCAACACTGCACTTGCTCAGTCACTCATGCCCAGGGAATGTAATCCAAACACTCCACTGGCTCAGTCTCTCATGCCCGGGGAATGTAACCCTAACACTGCACTGGCTCAGTCACTCATGCCCGGGGAATGTAACCCCAACACAGCACCTGCTCTTTCATTCTTGCCCGGGGAATGTAACGCCAACGCTGCACTTGCTCAGTCACTCATGCCCAGTGAATGTAATCCAAACACTCCACTGGCTCAGTCTCTCATGCCCGGGGAATGTAACCCTAACACTGCACTGGCTCAGTCACTCCTGCCCGGGGAATGTAACGCCAACACTCCACTGGCTCAGTCACTCATGCCCGGGGAATGTAACCCCAAAACTGCACTGGCTCAGTCACTGACGCCCAGGGAATGTAACCCCAACATTGCCCCGGCTCAGTCACTGACGCCCAGGGAATGTAATTCCAACACTGCCCTGGCTCAGTCACTGACGCCCAGGGAATGTAACCCCAACACTGCCCCGGCTCAGTCACTGACGCCCAGGGAATGTAACCCCAACACTGCCCTGGCTCAGTCACTCATGCCCAGGGAATGTAATCCCAACACTCCACTGGCTCAGTATCTCATGCCTGGGGAATGTAACGCCAACACTGCCCTGGCTCAGTCACTCGTGCCCAGGAAATGTATGCCAACACTGCCCTGGCTCAGTCACTCATGCCCTGGGAATGTAACCCTAACACTGCACTGGCTTAGTCACTCATGCCCGGGGAATGTAACGCCAACACTGCAATGGCTCAGTCACTCATGCCCAGGAAATGTAATCCCAACACTCCACTGGCTCAGTCTCTCATGCCCGGGGAATGAAACGCCAACACTGCCCTGGCTCAGTCTCTCGTGCCGGGAAATATAATGCCAACACTGCCCTGGCTCAGTCACTCATGCCCAGGGAATGTAATCCCAACACTCCACTGGCTCAGTCTCTCATGCCCGGGGAATGTAACGCCAACACTGCCCTGGCTCAGTCACTCGTGCCCGGGAAATGTAACGCCAACACTGCCCTGGCTCAGTCACTCATGCCCAGGGAATGTAACCCTAACACTACACTGGCTCAGTCACTCATGCCCGGGGAATGTAACCCCAACCTGCGCTGGCTCAGTCACTCATGCACAGGGAATGTAACCCCAACACTGCCCTGGCTCAGTCACTCATGCCCAGTGAATGTAACACCAACACTGCTCTGGCTCAGTTTCTCATGCCCGGGGAATGTAACACCAACACTGAACTGGCTCAGTCACTCATGCCAGGGGAATGTTACCCCAACACTGCACTGGCTTAGTCACTTATGCCAGGGGAATGTAACCCCAACACTGCACTGGCTCAGTAACTCATGCCCGGGGAATGTAACACCAACACTGCACTGGCTCAGTAACTCATGAGCGGGGAATTTAACCCCAACACTGCCCTGGCTCAGTAACTCCTGCCCGGGGAATGTAACACTAACACTGCACTGGCTCAGTCACTCATGCCCAGGAATGTAACCCCAACACTGCCCTGGCTCAATCACTCATGCCCAGGGAATGTAACCCCAACACTGCCCTGGCTCAGTCACTCATGCCCGGGGAATGTAACGCCAACACTGCACTTGCTCTGTCACTCATGCCCAGGGAATGTAATCCAAACACTCCACTGGCTCAGTCTCTCATGCCCGGGGAATGTGACCCCAACACTGCCCTGGCTCAGTCACTGACGCCCAGGGAATGTAACCCCAACACTGCCCTGGCTCAGTCACTGACGCCCAGGGAATGTAACCCCAACACTGCCCTGGCTCAGTCACCGACGCCCAGGGAATGTAACCCCAACACTGCCCCGGCTCAGTCACCGACGCCCAGGGAATGTAACCCCAACACTGCCCTGGCTCAGTCACTCATGCCCGGGGAATGTAACGCCAACACTGTAATGGCTCAGTCACTCATGCCCAGGAAATGTAATCCCAACACTCCACTGGCTCAGTCTCTCATGCCCGGGGAATGTAACGCCAACACTGCCCTGGCTCAGTCTCTCGTGCCGGGAAATATAATGCCAACACTGCCCTGGCTCAGTCACTCATGCCCAGGGAATGTAATCCCAACACTCCACTGGCTCAGTCTCTCATGCCCGGGGAATGTAACGCCAACACTGCCCTGGCTCAGTCACTCGTGCCCGGGAAATGTAACGCCAACACTGCCCTGGCTCAGTCACTCATGCCCAGGGAATGTAACCCTAACACTACACTGACTCAGTCACTCATGCCCGGGGAATGTAACCCCAACCTGCGCTGGCTCAGTCACTTATGCACAGGGAATGTAACCCCAACACTGCCCTGGCTCAGTCACTCATGCCCAGTGAATGTAACACCAACACTGCTCTGGCTCAGTTTCTCATGCCCGGGGAATGTAACACCAACACTGAACTGGCTCAGTCACTCATGCCAGGGGAATGTAACCCCAACACTGCACTGGCTTAGTCACTTATGCCAGGGGAATGTAACCCCAACACTGCACTGGCTCAGTAACTCATGCCCTGGGAATGTAACACCAACACAGAACTAGCTCAGTCACTCATGCCAGGGTAATGTAACCCCAAAACTGCACTGGCTCAGTCACTGACTCCCAGGGAATGTAACCCCAACACTGCCCTGGCACAGTCACTCTTGCCCGGGGAATGTAACGCCAACACTGCAATGGCTCAGTCACTCATGCCCAGGGAATGTAATCCCAACACTCCACTGGCTCAGTCTCTCATGCCCGGGGAATGTAACGCCAACACTGCCCTGGCTCAGTCTCTCGTGCCCGGGAAATGTAATGCCAACACTGCCCTGGCTCAGTCACTCATGCCCGGGGAATGTAACCCCAACACTGCCCTTGCTCAGTCACTCATGCCCTTGGAATGTAACCCCAACACTGCACTTGCTCAGTCACTCATGCCCAGGGAATGTAATCCAAACACTCCACTGTCTCAGTCCCTCATGCCCGGGGAATGTAACCCTAACACTGCACTGGCTCAGTCACTCCTGCCCGGGGAATGTAACGCCAACACTCCACTGGCTCAGTCACTCATGCCCGGGGAATGTAACCCCAAAACTGCACTGGCTCAGTCACTGACGCCCAGGGAATGTAACCCCAACATTGCCCTGGCTCAGTCACTCTTGCCCGGGAAATGTAACGCCAACACTGCAATGGCTCAGTCACTCATGCCAGGAAATGTAATCCCAACACTGCCCTGGCTCAGTCACTCGTGCCCGGGAAATGTAACGCCAACAGTGCCCTGGCTCAGTCACTCATGCCCGGGGAATGTAACCCTAACACTGCACTGGCTCAGTCACTCATGCCCGGGGAATGTAACTCCAACCTGCGCTTGCTCAGTCACTCATGCACAGGGAATGTAACCCCAACACTGCCCTGGCTCAGTCACTCATGCCCAGTGAATGTAACCCCAACACTGCTCTGGCTCAGTTTCTCATGCCCGGGGAATGTAACACCAACACTGAACTGGCTAAGTCACTCATGCCAGGGGAATGTAACCCCAACACTGCACTGGCTCAGTCACTTATGCCAGGGGAATGTAACCCCAACACTGCACTGGCTCAGTAACTCATGCCCGGGGAATGTAACCCCAACACTGCCCTGGCTCAGTAACTCCTGCCCGGGGAATGTAACACTAACACTGCACTGGCTCAGTCACTCATGCCCAGGAATGTAACGCCAACACTGCCCTGGCTCAGTCACTCATGCCCGGGGAATGTTACGCCAACACTGCACTTGCTCTGTCACTCATGCCCAGGGAATGTAATCCAAACACTCCACTGGCTCAGTCTCTCATGCCCGGGGAATGTAACCCTAACACTGCACTGGCTCAGTAACTCCTTCCCGAGGAATGTAACGCCAACACTCCACTGGCTCAGTCACTCATGCCCGGGGAATGTAACCCCAAAACTGCACTGGCTCAGTCACTGACGCCCAGGGAATGTAACCCCAACACTGCCCCGGCTCAGTCACTGACGCCCAGGGAATGTAATTCCAACACTGCCCTGGCTCAGTCACTGACGCCCAGGGAATGTAACCCCAACACTGCCCCGGCTCAGTCACTGACGCCCAGGGAATGTAACCCCAACACTGCCCTGGCTCAGTCACTCATGCCCGGGGAATGTAACGCCAACACTGCACTTGCTCAGTCACTCATGCCCAGGGAATGTAATCCCAACACTCCACTGGCTCAGTCTCTCATGCCCGGGGAATGTAACCCTAACACTGCACTGGCTCAGTCACTCCTGCCCGGGGAATGTAACCCCAACACAGCACCTGCTCTTTCATTCTTGCCCGGGGAATGTAACGCCAACGCTGCACTTGCTCAGTCACTCATGCCCAGGAAATGTAATCCAAACACTCCCCTGGCTCAGTCTCTCATGCCCGGGGAATGTAACCCTAACACTGCACTGGCTCAGTCACTCCTGCCCGGGGAATGTAACGCCAACACTCCACTGGCTCAGTCACTCATGCCCGGGGAATGTAACCCCAAAACTGCACTGGCTCAGTCACTGACGCCCAGGGAATGTAACCCCAACATTGCCCCGGCTCAGTCACTGACGCCCAGGGAATGTAACCCCAACACTGCCCTGGCTCAGTCACTGACGCCCAGGGAATGTAACCCCACACTGCCCGGCTCAGTCACTGACGCCCAGGGAATGTAACCCCAACACTGCCCTGGCTCAGTCACTCATGCCCAGGGAATGTAATCCCAACACTCCACTGGCTCAGTATCTCATGCCTGGGGAATGTAACGCCAACACTGCCCTGGCTCAGTCACTCGTGCCCAGGAAATGTATGCCAACACTGCCCTGGCTCAGTCACTCATGCCCTGGGAATGTAACCCTAACACTGCACTGGCTTAGTCACTCATGCCCGGGGAATGTAACCCTAACACTGCCCTGGCTCAGTCACTCATGTCTGTCTGCTTCCAGATAAAACTGAATTGCAGAGACGTACAGTGGATGACATCTAGGTGCCTGTAAGCATTTTGTGGTATCACAACCTGGCTCCTAGCATTTGCTGAGCCCTGTAAAATTGTATTTTTATTTAAAGTACAGTTTTCAATTTTTTCTGGTTGCTTGAGTTCTGGTTAACTGAGACTCTACTGTATATGAGTAATTAGGCAAACTGGCTGTCTGATGAGTCTTTGAATGTAACCCAGGAAAGAAGGAAAGTGAATGGTAGTGGAGATAAGGAAAGATTTGTCCAACTGAATGCAGAATTCCAGAGGAGCAAGAAGGGACAAGGAGACATTCTACAGAGAGCGATGTAAAGAGGTTGAAGAAGATAACCGCATGGGTAAATCAAGAGATCTCTTCAAGAAAATTGGGAACCTAAAAGGCAAAGTGGGCGTGATAAAATGGGAATGTAACCCCAACACTGCCCCGGCTCAGTCACTGACGCCCAGGGAATGTAACCCCAACACTGCCCCGGCTCAGTCACTGACGCCCAGGGAATGTAACCCCAACACTGCCCTGGCTCAGTCACTCATGCCCGGGGAATGTAACACCAACACTGCAATGGCTCAATAACTTATGCCCAGGGAATGTAATCCCAACACTCCACCGGCTCAGTCTCTCATGCCCGGGGAATGTAACGCCAACACTGCCCTGGCTCAGTCACTCGTGCCCGGGAAATGTAACGCCAACACTGCCCTGGCTCAGTCACTCATGCCCGGGGAATGTAACCCTAACACTGCACTGGCTCAGTCACTCATGCCCGGGGAATGTAACCCCAACCTGCGCTGGCTCAGTCACTCATGCACAGGGAATGTAACCCCAATACTGCACTGGCTCAGTCACTCATGCCCAGGGAATGTAACCCCAA
Source organism: Discoglossus pictus (assembly GCA_027410445.1). Taxonomy (NCBI): domain Eukaryota; kingdom Metazoa; phylum Chordata; class Amphibia; order Anura; family Alytidae; genus Discoglossus; species Discoglossus pictus. The sequence goes on from CM050167.1 coordinate 398,178,997, forward strand.
CACTGCTCTGGCTCAGTCTCTCATGCCCGGGAAATGTAACACCAACACTGAACTGGCTCAGTCACTCATGCCAGGGGAATGTAACCCCAACACTGCCCTGGCTCAGTAACTCATGCCCGGGGAATGTAACACCAACACTGCACTGGCTCAGTAACTCATGCCCGGGGAATTTAACCCCAACACTGCCCTGGCTCAGTAACTCATGCCCGGGGAATGTAACACCAACACTGCACTGGCTCACTCACTCCTGCCCAGGAATGTAACCCCAACACTGCACTGGCTCAGTCACTCATGCCCAGGAATGTAACCCCAACAATGCCCTTGCTCAGTCACTCATGCCTGGGGAATGTAACCCCAACACTGCCCTGGCTCAGTCACTCATGCCCAGGGAATGTAACGCCAACACTGCACTTGCTCAGTCACTCATGCCCAGGGAATGTAATCCAAACACTCCACTGGCTCAGTCTCTCATGCCCGGGGAATGTAACCCTAACACTGCACTGGCTCAGTCACTCATGCCCGGGGAATGTAACCCCAAAACTGCACTGGCTCAGTCACTGACGCCCAGGGAATGTAACCCCAACATTGCCCCGGCTCAGTCACTGACGCCTAGGGAATGTAACCCCAACACTGCCCTGGCTCAGTCACTGACGCCCAGGGAATGTAACCCCAACACTGCCCCAGCTCAGTCACTGACGCCCAGGGAATGTAACCCCAACACTGCCCTGGCTCAGTCACTCATGCCCGGGGAATGTAACGCCAACACTGCAATGGCTCAGTCACTCATGCCCAGGGAATGTAATCCCAACACTCCACTGGCTCAGTCTCTCATGCCCGGGGAATGTAACGCCAACACTGCCCTGGCTCAGTCACTCGTGCCTTGAAAATGTAACGCCAACACTGCCCTGGCTCAGTCACTCATGCCCGGGGAATGTAACCCTAACACTGCACTGGCTCAGTCACTCATGCCCGGGGAATGTAACCCTAACACTGCCCTGGCTCAGTCATTCATGTCTGTCTGCTTCCAGATAAAACTGAATTGCAGAGACGTACAGTGGATGACATCTAGGTGCCTGTAAGCATTTTGTGGTATCACAACCTGGCTCCTAGCATTTGTTGAGCCTTGTAAAATTGTATTTTTATTTAAAGTACAGTTTCCAATTTTTTCTGGTTTCTTGAGTTCTGGTTAACTGAGACTCTACTGTATATGAGTAATTAGGCAAACTGGCTGTCTGATGCGTCTTTGAAAGTAGCCCAGGAAAGAAGGAAAGTGAAAGGTAGTGGAGATAAGAAAAGATTTGTCCAACTGAATGCAGAATTCCAGAGGAGCAAGAAGAGACAAGGAGACGTTCTACAGAGAGCGATGTAAAGAGGTTGAAGAAGATAACCGCATGGGTAATTCAAGAGATCTCTTCAAGAAAATTGGGAACATAAAAGGCAAAGTGGGCGTGATAAAATACAAAAATGGGAGGAACTTAACAGAAGAAGATCAGATAAAGAAGAGGTGGCAGGAATACCCTGAAGGATACAAGAAAAATCTTAACAGCAGTCATGACCTCAATAGTTTGTCCAAAGAGCTGGCGCCTGATATCTGAAATGAGATGGGCCCTAGGATGTCTTCCTAAATAGTAAGTACACAAAAAAACACACAGGTTACTCAATAGTCTTATTTAAAAAACGAACTGAAATCATCTTTTAAACTACTTTGATGGTATCTAAACGCCCGCTAGTGTATGTAGTAATAAATACTGTTCCACTAATCTCAGAGAGCACATTTGCATTCATAAAATAAACAGACGTGATCTAAATGACTACTTGATTATATACTGCCCTCTAATGTCATCTTGTATATCCATCTCTCATTCATTTTATATACAGACGCTGTTAATTGGAGTCTACATCAAGGCCATTAGGTGTCATACTATATAGAAGCAAGATCATTTCTCCTTCTCTTTGAGATAGTATGACATTTTCTCCTCTCCAATATCTTTGAATTTTCTAAACAAAAATCAAGCTTTTCACTACCCGCCATGCATATACGCAGCACTGTGTGTTTCAACCATGTGATAGCCAGAATATTGTATACTTTGTTGTTGTTTAGTGGTTCAGTCATGTCCCTATGGAGAGCAACACACCTGACACATATGTCATTATGCATTTGGTGGTGCTTATCCATAAGGATACCTTTGCAAAGATATTGGAGTGGGTTGCCAGTTCCTTCTCCAGTGGACTGACCTCTCCACTATGACTAGACAATCCTGGTATAGCTCACACCACGACAAAGTAGCGATCCATAAGGGGGTTGTGTAGTTACAGCACCAATATTCAACCATTAAAATGTAACTACTTTTCTGCCTGTATAACATATTACATATTAATAGCATCTGAGCTTGTGAGCTTGTGAGTAATGCATCTGAGGTGCCCTCTGAGCAGGCGTTACTCACAAGGTACTAATACTAAAGAGGGAAATTGCGCAACAAATTCTTATTGCGTCTTGTTGGCACAAAGGATGGAGGTAGGGAGAGAGGGAGGGGGAGAGAGAGGGAGGGAGGGAGAGAGAGTGAAGGAGAGAGAGGGACGCAGAGAGAGAGGGAGGCAGAGAGAATGGGAGTGGGAGGGAGAGGGAGTGAAGGAGAGGAGGGATGCAGAGAGTGGGAGGGAGAGGGACAGTGAGGGAAGGGGAGAGAGAGGGAGGGAAGGGGAGAGAGAGGGAAGGAGACAGAGGGAGGGAGAGAGATAGCACAGAGACAGAGCAGAAATTGAACATAACATATAATACCGTACGACGGCAGGTTACTAGTAGAATAATAAATATTAGTCTCCAGATTTATTAAAATAGTGAATATAATAAGTTTATAGTGTAGTGAAGCAGCACAGTATTACATGTATTAAAGTCATTACACTTTCAACTGTTCACTTACAAAATGTGCAAAATGCCTTCCCCAAAGATGCCTTTCGATACACCCCACTGATAAGTCAGATCCTATAGATCATTGCAGGGCCTCGCAGTAGGGTACAGAGTCAGAAACCCTACAGACTGAAGGTTCGAGGAGGTACTCAGACCAGACTCAGAGCATGTTATTGTGTATTCTTTCATTTACCTATATGTAACGGCTACCCCGGTAGTGAGAGGGGACCAGCCTTTTCTTTAAGCAAGGTGCTGTGTAGTAATGAAATGTTTATTCCCATCCACGATCCCATTGTATAATCCAGGAGTGCTGTAAAATGCGGCAGAGTAACGGTACCATAAATCCCCCCGAAGAACGAGACGAGGCTACGTTTTGAAGGGTCAAGCAGGACTCTCTTTTTTTTATTACAAAACACATTTTTAAACACTTCACATACACAGTAGGGGCAGTGACTACATTTGGTCAACCCCTAATTACCTCTGGCCAATCAGACAGGGTTAAGGTGTGGGAGCCAGGAGTCCCCTCCCCCAGGAGCCACCCACTAGGCGTGGCTAACTGCTCATTCTACCTCTGGCGGTGGAGAGAGTAACATCTCTAAGCTCACTTATTCCCCTGCTGGGAGTATGGGGAAACCCCAGGTCATCTCATCATTCAAGAGTCCCTACCCCCATTGTTCATGGTGCCATCTTGTCTGCTAAAACCCTTTTGTTCTGCTATCTCTTGTGTGGTTTAGCAGATACTATTAAGAGGCAGAGGGGCAACTCCTGACCAAGTGTATGAGACCAAAGATATTTGACTACATACCACACAATACAATATTTGTACAGATATAATAACAACATTTTATAACCCAGAACATATCTGCAGATAGCTTAGGTCTGAGCACACATTATTACTGAATGGCGCTCGGACCATATACATACAGTATAACAGTAGGGTCATATTTTAACCATAATAATAAAACAGGGTAAAACAGTGATGGGTTCCGTTACACACCTCCCCCGTGACCATAAGCCGGCATACACGGTCTGATCCCAACGGATCGGCCTGGGGATGTCCGGACAAAACGATTTGTTGGTCACTTCTACAGTTTGACAACCCATCAGCATTACTGCAATTCACATTTCCTCACATTTCAAGAACAAAACAAACGCACACTTCATACAGCATTCACAGCAATAAACATTTCAAGGAGAGGGAAAATACATTTTACAAACTGGTTTCAGACAATTAAATAATGAAGCAGAAAAGCATCAGCCTTCCAAATGAACTGAAGTCCTTTAGCAAAACCATCCCAAGTTGCAGAGTACATTCCTCCCCCAGCTCGTGGTCGGGCCCCTATTGTACAGGGCCCACTGTTCTTCCCCTGTATACCCACCCAAAAAAATCCAGGATCCCATCCCAACAGTCCAGGATCCCAGTGTCCAAAAGGTGGGCCACAATCTCTATCCCATAGAAACCCCTTTCCATATAAAACGTTCCCGCTCATCCCCTCTATCGTCGGCTAATGCTCAGTACTTTTGGAGGGTGTGGTCCTGTCTATTTTCCCTCCCAAGCTCTTCAGGGTTGTCCCACGCTATGGGTCTCTCTGTGGCGTTAGTGCTAAGTGTCTGCTTGTGGCTTACCTGGGTCTCCCGACCTGTTGTAGGATCGTCCTCGGTACGGGTCTGTGAGCGGGTGGTCACGGGACAAGCAGCAGCAGTCGTGGGTAAAAAGGCTGAAGCTAGAGGGCCAATATCGTTGCCCAGCACGACCTCAGCAGGTAAATTGTCCATGATGCCTACTGTGGTATTTCCCGACCCGACTCCCCAATCCAAGTGTACCCGGGCGGTGGGTAAGCGAAAAACAGCCCCCCCTGCGACACGAACAGCAACGGTACGATTAGATACATGTTCTGGTTTCACAAGATGTTTCTGCACCAACGTGATGGTAGCGCCAGTGTCCCTTAGGCCTTGTGCTAACTGTCCATTTACACGCACCTCCTGGCGGTGATGCTGGCGGTTATCTGGGGATGCAGCTTGTATGGGGTTTGCCTCGTACAGGATGCCCAAACACTCCTCAGGGCACCCTTCGGTTTCCAGGCAGTGAGCAGCAGAGGTACGTGATAAAGGGATCTCTGGGTTATTGGTCGGGCTCCTCCAGTTGTTATTGGCTGATCCCAAGGGGCAATAACGAGCAATATGCCCTGGTTTGCCGCAGCGATGTCACGTCATTTTGTAAGAATCCCGGGGTTGGTGGTTAGACCCCTGAGGCTGTGGCGGTCCTGGGGGTACTGGGGCCCGAAATTCTGTGCGTGCAGCGGGCATTGAGGTGCGTGGCTCTGCTCTAGAGGTTGGTCGTGTGCACCCTTGGCTCACGTTTCTGGACTCTGCGTATTCGTCCGCTAGCCGTGCTGCCTCGATTAAGTTAGCAGGGCGACGATCTCTCACCCAATCCTGTATGTCTGCCGCCAGATCTTGGAAGAAATGTTCCATCAGGAATAGCTGTCGTACTTCCTCTCCTGTGTTGGCATTGCACCCTTGCACCCAATGTGATGCCACCCTTTGTATCTTGCTGGCCCATTCCATGTGGGAGTCTGCAGCCTTCTTTTTAGACTCCCTGAAGCAACGGCGATATGTTTCCGAGGTGACGGCATATCTGGTGAGCAGTGCAGCCTTCACCCGGCGATACTGCACAATATCTTCCTCAGTAAGCGCCCGAAAAGCCTCATTTGCTTTTCCTGATAGCTTTCCAGACAAAATAGTGACCCATTGGTCTGGTGGTATTTGGTGTAGTGAGCACTGCCTCTCGAAGTCAGTCAAATATCCATCAATTTCTTCCTCACTTTCCACAAAAGCTTTGAAGGCAGTGAAGGGTATTTTCTGCCCTGTAGCAGCGGGTGGGGGAGTATGAACTGTATGTGCCAGGGGTTGTCTAGCTCTTGCCAGTTCAAGTTCGTGCCCCCTCCTATTTTGTATCTCCGTTCTCGCTTCCCGGAACAGCTGATCTATTAGCTCCACGGATGTTGCTGGGTACATGGATAATCTCCGCTGAACCAGGTTTGTAATTTCCTCCTCCTCGCTGACAGGGGTAGGTTGGTCCACGACCTCCATGGATCGATCCATCTCGTCCAGCTCCAGTAGGTCAGCTATCAGCTCTCTCCGTGGTCGGTTGTTGGCACTCCTTCCTCTGGTTTCCAAGAGATCCTTTAGTGTGGGTCTTTTCAGTTTAGCGTACTGGGATTCCATTCAGCACTTGCGTTGGGGATAAAAAAGGACCATCCCACCGCTGCCAACCAAATGTAACGGCTACCCCGGTAGTGAGAGGGTACCAGCCGTTGGAGACGTCCTTTTCTTTAAGCAAGGTGCTGTGTAGTAATGAAATGTTTATTCCCATCCACGATATCCCATTGTATAATCCAGGAGTGCTGTAAAATGCGGCAGAGTATTGGTACCATAAATCCCCCCCAAGAACGAGACGAGGCTACGTTTTGAAGGGTCAAGCAGGACTCTCTTTTTTTATTACAAAACACATTTTTAAACACTTCACATACACAGTAGGGGCAGTGACTACCTTTGGTCAACCCCTAATTACCTCTGGCCAATCAGACAGGGTTAAGGTGTGGGAGCCAGGAGTCCCCTCCCCCAGGAGCCGCCCACTAGGCGTGGCTAACTGCTCATTCTACCTCTGGCGGTGGAGAGAGTAACATCTCTAAGCTCACTTATTCCCCTGCTGGGAGTATGGGGAAACCCCAGGTCATCTCATTATTCAAGAGTCCCTACCCCCATTGTTCATGGTGCCATCTTGTCTGCTAAAACCCTTTTGTTCTGCTATCTCTTGTGTGGTTTAGCAGATACTATTAAGAGGCAGAGGGGCAACTCCTGACCAAGTGTTTGAGACCAAAGATATTTGACTGCATACCACACAATACAATATTTGTACAGATATAATAACAATATTTTATAACCCAGAACATATGTGCAGATAGCTTAGGTCTGAGCACACATTATTACTGAATGGCGCTCAGACCACATACATACAGTATAACAGTAGGATCATATTTTAACCATAATAATAAAACAGGGTAAAACAGTGATGGGTTCCGTTACACTATACATTAAGGAAAGTAACATTAATCTTAATAACATCGACATGTCCCAAGCAGGCTCGGGTATTTCAATCACCTTTCTACTCACCTGACATATATTGTACAGCACAAAAAAATGAGTGGGCAGCGTAGGCGATATGCAGAAAAACATTTTTCGAGTCTAGCAAATGACGTTTTCAAAGTCACAAACATGACCATAAATTTACACTAGCCCAGAGATAGATAACCATATATGCTGATGTTTCTATGTAGAATATGTATATTTATCTTATTATATGAGTCTATATGTCTATTTATACAAGTAAACAAAGTAAAACGTAATGTAGCAGTGAGCCTTGGGATACACTTTCTCATACAACAGGGAGTATGATTATTATTACTAATATTATTATTATTATTGTTTATTTGTTACACTCCAACAGATTCTTTTGCGCTATACAGGGGGTTAGGTACAAGCCACAAACAATTCTAACACATTGCAAATAATGGAGGCCTCAGTCTTTGAGCTTTGCATCTAGTGGGCATAGAGCTTGTTTCCAGAGCACCGATACAAGATTGAAAACTCACAAAGTTGCAGTCTATAGGGTTCGGCTGTGGCAGGGGAAGATGATAGAGGCAATGTGCATACTAATGTTGAAGGTGATAAGTTACTTTAAACAGATGTCCTTTTGTTTTTAGTGAAGTTTTGAAGGTTTTGTGGCAGGAGAATAGTGTAGACTAGCGAGGCAAGGATATCCATAGAGTAGGGGCAGCACAAGAATAGTAATGAAGTGAGAGGAGGGGATAAGAGAGAAAGAAAGAAGAAGGTGGTTACCAGAATGAAGAGGGCTGGGGAGTATTTTGAGATGAGAGGAGAGATATAAGGGGGTACATTGTTGTTGAGGGCTTTGTAAGTAAGGGTCATAATTTTAAAACATTTTCTGTAGGCTACGTGAAGCCAGTGGAGTGATTGACAGACAGGTGCCGCAGACAATGAACATTGGAGTGGCTACTGATGGGTGATGGGGAGGCCAGCAAGGAGAGAGTTGCAGTAGTCAACCCGAGAAAGGTTGAAAGAATGTATTAGAATTTTAGTTATGTGTTTTTTAGATGAAAAAGTCAAAAATGTGTTAGTGATTGTATATGACAAATGAAAGAGAGGACAGGGTCCAATAGAACCCCAAGACAACAGGCCTGGGAGGTGGGAGTGATAATAGCATTGTTGACAGTGAGAGATAAAAAAACAAATATATTTAGTCTTACTGACGTTCCAGTGCTTGACACTATTAGGATACGAAATCAAATTCAAATTGGAAATTTATTCACAAATAGTGAAATAACAGCTCGGCCGCAATAAGCCACAAAATCCTAGTCTCAACTCACTTTACAGTAACCACTTACTTTGCTATGTCATAACAATTGCTATATACAGTGCCTTGCAAGTATTCACCCCCTTGGCATTTTTCGTGTTTTGTTGCCTCACAACCTGGAATTAACATGGATTGTTTGAGGATTTGCATCATTTAATTTACAGAACATGCCACAACTTTGAAGATGTATTTTTTTATTGTTAAGCAAACAACAAATAGGACAAAAAAACAGAAAAAGTCAATGTGCATAACTATTCACCCTCTAAAGTCAATACTTTGTAGAGCCACCTTTTGCAGCAATCACAGATCCAAGTCGCTTTGGATAAGTCTCTATGAGCTTGCCACATCTTACCACTGGGATTTTTGCCCATTCCTCCTTGCAAAACTGCTCCAGCTCCTTCAAGTTGGATGGTTTAAGCTTGTGAACAGCAATCTTTTTAAGTCTGACCACAGATTTTCTATTGATTGAGGTCTGGGCTGTGACTAGGCCATTCCAACACATTTACATGTTTCCCCTTAAACCCCTCAAGTGTTGCTTTAGCAGTGTGTTTGGGGTCATTGTCCTGCTGGACGGTGACCCTCCGTCCTAGCCTCAAATCACACACAGAGTGGGACAGGTTTTGCGCAAGAATATCCCTGTATTTAGCACCATCCATCTTTCCCTCAACTATGGCCAGTTTTCCAGTCCCGGCTGCTGAAAAACATCCCCACAGCATGATGCTGAAAGTAATGGCTTTCTTCTGGCCACTCTGCCATAAAGCCCAATTCTATGGAGCGTACAGCTTATTGTCGTCCTATGTACAGATACTCCAGTCTCTGCTGTGGATCTCTGCAGCTCCTCCAGGGTTACCTTAGGTCTCTGTGCTGCCTCTCCAATTAATGCCCTCCTTGCCCGGTCCGTAAATTTTGGTGGGCGGCCGTCTCTTGGCAGGTTTGCTGTTGTGCCGTGTTCTTTCCATTTGGTTATGATAGATTTGATGGTGCTCCTGGGGATCATCAAAGATTTGGAATTTTTTATAACCTAACCTAGACTTGTACTTCAACAACATTGTCCCTTACTTGTTTGGAGAGTTCCTTGGTCTTCATGGCAGTGTTTGGTTAGTGGTGCCTCTTGCTTAGGTGTTGCAGCCTCTGGGGCCTTTCAAAAAAGGTGTGTATATGTAATGACAGATCATGTGACACTTAGATTGCACACAGGTGGACATCATTTCACTAATTATGTGACTTCAGAAGGTAATTGGTTGCACGAGAGCTATTTATGGGCTACATAACAAAGGGGGTGAATACATACGCACATGCCAATTTTCTGTTTTCTATTTCTAAAAAATAGTTTTATGTATATATTTTTCTCATTTCACTTCACCAACTTAGATTATTGTGTTCTGATCCACCACATAAAATTCAGATTAACAAAACATTGAACTTAAGGCTGTAATGTAACAAAATAGGTAAAAATTCAAGGGGGTGAATACTTTTGCAAAGCTCTGTAATTTATAGCTGCCGGGGAGGTGAGAGTGTCAATGGCAATGGTTGAAGTTGCCAAGAACGAGTGAAGGAACGTTGAAGCATCCAGAAATTGAGAGGGTGGTCCAGACGGGTGATAGATCACAGCAACATGTAGAGAGATCGGTGAGAAGAAGCAGATAGTGTGAACTACAAAAGATGAGAATTGGAGATAGGAAAAAGGGGGTATGAAGTGAAAAGTGCAGCAAGAGGAAAGTAATATGCCCACACCACCACCTTGTTTGTTTCTAGGTCTTGGTGTGTGATTGAGGTTAAAACCACCATGTGAGAGTGTGGCAGGGGAGGCACGATCTGATGGAGAGAGCCGGGTTTCAGTGAGATCCAGTAAATTGATGGAGTTGGCATATTTAGCAGAGCAGCGAGTTCTCTTATATAGCAGGAATGATATTACAGGATCACTGTTATCGTATATTTAAAATTTACTCTGTTGAAGAACTACACTTGAATATAGGCAACATGTTTTTAGAATGTAAAATTATATTATACAGTCTCTAATTTACTCATTTTTGTGTGTCAATTATGTTGCTGTGGAAACAACCATTTTAGTTTCAGAAGATCTACTTACTTGCAGAGGTAGGAGGAGATTTTGAATGCACATGAATTACCCGTCACCAGAATGGGAATTGGCAATTACAGCTGCCAGTGCTCTTCAGCATGGCTAAAGAGAACCAGTTAATTTACAATTGAAAAAGTAATAGTAGTAAGCATGAAAATAAAATGGACGCCTGCACCCTAAAAACGTCTTGCCCAATCTTACATTTAGTTATTTGAAATACCATGTGGAAATATTATGGACATTAGTCCTTTAAGCAGCCCCTTCCTATTGAGGGACATTCACCAATACAGATGTATTGTATTAATATTGCAGGTCAATGATTAGTTAACAAACGTCTTTTAAGATTTGTAACATCTTGAACTGGCCACATGAGGCCTCGGCTGAATGAACTGAATACCTTGACCCTGACTTCCTGAGCAGACTTACACATGAATCCTCACCAAGGCTTGCATTTATTATTGCAACTTTCTACTTCTGTGCCTATGAGGGGGAGCAGAGGAGGAGCAAGTTCAGTCAGATACAATTATCAACACCATCAATCCATGGATAGATAAAAACACTACCCTCGTGTTTCAGTTCCCAGAAAATGTTGTCACAAAGGCAAGACTAAGTTCTCCATTTATAAAAGAGACTTCAGACATTCATGTTCATGGCTGACATTGCTGATGATGTTAGTTTATTACATACTTCACACACATCTATCTGTAACAAGGTCTTCATATCACCCACTGGTCAGACCTTGATATTTCTTCCCACTCACCTCCAACCGCACCTTCAGAGCCTGATCGCAGTCTTATATGTGTTGGGGTCTCGTGGTTCTGAATGTGTCGATGTGTGTGAGATCCGGTCTGTTTGTCTGTATATGATATTTTAAATATGTGTCAAATTTTGTGTGGTTTAGGTATTTTCTGAGTATCTCTATTATCAGTCAATAATGACGCTTCCATGAGACTCATCTACCATACTCATTGATCGATGTCTGCAGCTCCTCTCTGTCACTCCACTGGCTTCCCATAACCTCCCGAATAATATTTAAAAACTTGACTTTAACATATAAAGGCCTCAATAATAATGCACCCATTATATCTCTGCTCTTGTCTCTAAATACTCTCCCACCTGCCCTATTCTCTCTGCTAATGACCTTCTTCTTCCTCCTCTCTTATCAGCTCCTCTCACAATGTCTTCAGGACTTTTTTTGTGCTCCCCCTACTCTATGGAACTCCTTGCCTCGCTCTACTAGACTATCCTGCTGTCTGAAATCCTTCAAAACCTCATTAAAAATTTATCTATTTAAAGATGCTCATCACCCTCAGCCATAATTTACTCAATATATATAGTACCTCACCTTTCTATACCTCACCCATACCCTCTAGACTGCAAGTTTGTGAGTTTTCAATCTCATTGGTGCTTTAGAGAAAGCTCTTTTGTCATTTGTTATGGCGCTCTTTGTTTGTTTCTAACCCTGTATAGCGTTACAGAATACGTTGGCGCATTACAAATAAAGGCTAATAATAATCACATACTGTATATAGTTGTGAGCATACGAACCGTTGCTCACGCTTGCGGGCTGGCGCAGCGAGCCCGCAAGAACTGCGTCCCTCGCAAATGCGGATCCTCGCAAAGCGAGGGGCCGCATTTGCGGTGGTGGAGCATCCCACGTCGGCTGTGTTTGTCCGCAAATGCGGACCCTCGCGAAGCGACGGGCCGCATTTGCGGTGGTGGAAGATCCAACGTCGGCTGTGTTTGTCCGCAAATGCGGACCCTCGCGAAGCGAGGGGCCGCATTTGCGGTGGTGGAAGATCCAACGTCGGCTGTGTTTGTCCGCAAATGTGGACCCTCGCGAAGCACGACTTAGAAAAAAAAACAACTGCGTCCCTCGCAAAAAAATACGGCCACAAAACGACCCATTCCCAACACACAAAAGCCCCGGAAAAACGGTGCGCATGAAAACATCGGAAACACAACAAATAAACACAACAAACACATAAATAGCTTACTTACTGCAAGGGGGGGCATCCGGCACCTCGAAAAGTTAATTTACTTGACCATTTAAGTCCCAAAAAATGAGTTTAAACTGCCGAAAATCACCTAAGCGAGAGAAAAAATGGCCGCCGAAAAAAACGAAAACGCTACAGATGCAACAATACTACAGTGACTCGCAAAACTGAAACACATACTATGCGGCACATACCACACTGATATTAACCACCATTTTGAAAACTACTACGCATAAAATGGCGGATGGAACGCAAATTGTAAGCTGGAACGCAAATAGCGCATGCGTCTGAGGCACTTGAAAGTTTATAAATACTGCCTACTTTCCAGAAAATTCTACATTTCTACTCAGGTGATGAACGGAGTGACTGGATAGTTAACTGCTGCTGTTACTTGAGAAGAGAATTATTTCCTAATTACCTACTTTACATTGTGCAAATTACAACTGAGAGGTAAGCTATAATATATTACATTTTATTATCAAGACAGGACAAAAAAAACAACTTTAACTATGAAAATGTGATTCATGTATAGTGACATGTGACACGCACATTTATGTGTATAGCCCCTACAACAAACTAATCTTAACCCAAACTAATTAAAAAAGTATATTTAAATAACATAAAAAAAAAAAAACTTTAACTATGAAAATGTGATTCATGTATAGTGATATGTGACACGCACATACTGTATATGTGTATCATGTATAGTGACATGTCACACGCACATTTATGCGTGTAGACCCTAAAACAAACTAATGTTAATTGAAACTAATTAAAAAAGTATGTGGCGAAGTGCCCTTCGCCACTTTGTCTTGGAGAAGACTGTTTGCCAGCCTCCTGCCTTTTGACTATGGACCGGCATTTAAATACTTTATTTTCCTATGCAGAAAGACTTTGGTTCCATGGCCATTGAACTATATGTATGTGGTCTGAGCGCCATTCAGTAATAATGTGTGCTCAGACCTAAGCTATCTGCAGATATGTTCTGGGTTATAATATGTTGTGGTTATATCTGTAAAAATATTGTATTGTGTGGTATGCAGTCAAATATCTTTGGTCTCATACACTTGGTCAGGAGTTGCCCATCTGCCTATTAATAGTATCTGCTAAACCACACAAGAGATAGCAGAACAAAAGGGTTTTAGCAGACAAGATGGCACCATGAACAATGGGGGTAGGGACTCTTGAATAATGAGGTGACCCACCTATTGTCCCTCTATGAGTATTGTGTGGTCAACTATGAGCGATATGTATTGCCTGTGAAATATCTGTGTGTTATGGGTAAAAGATACTTTTACTAACTTTTGAACCCCTGGTCTAAATCATGCCATTTTTTTAATATGTTGTTCCCCTGGGTGAGAGCTATTGAACGGTGCTGGACTTAAAGGTGTACCCCCTGTTTTTGGGGTACATCCAGAATGTGGTTAAAATTGTGTCTGTTTTAATTGTGTTACCTGTTATCTGAGGGGAGGAGACGTGGGGGTTGAACCATGTATATAATTGGCTGTTGTGATAATTATGTGGGTGTAGCCCTTCAGAGAGCACCATTGCATAAAAGGAGATCCCCTGTCATTAAAGAGAGTTCTACTTGACCCTTCAAAACGTAGCCTCGTCTCGTTCTTGGAGGGGATTGCTATATCCTACTGGGGATTGCTATGCTTTTGCATACTCCCTTGAGCTGTAACGAGTCTGTGGTGGTGGTGGTGTCCAGTGCGGTGCTTGTAGGCCTCGACGCAAACTAGGACGCGTCCATCAACGGAGGTACCCGGTCGGGGTCCCAGTAGATCCGTTACATTGGCTGGCAGTGGTGGGATGGCGTCCTAGTGCGAGGAAAAAAAGCCCGGAGACACTGGTAACGTTTGGAGTTACAAATTGAGGGCAACGCTAGTATCCGTACAGCGTCCCTGGCTACAGCAGGATGGAACCGGCTAGTTTTCGGACAGCGTTCCATGATGAGGATGAGGAGGAGGCCGCGGACTACAGGGATGCAGACAGAAAGGAACTCTGGTATGATGCCCTGGAAGATGCCCAATGGCGGCGAGGTGAGAGTCTCCCCAGTGATGAGCAGCGGCTACAGAAGCGTGTGGCGATACGGATGTATCTATTGGGAGAGCAGCCCCTGGATGAGTGGGTGACAAGACTAGAGACCCTGGTACGGCGAGAGATCTGGCTAGACAACGCATACCAGGCCCTCTGGTGGTATACCGTTCGACTTACCCCCTGGACGGCTGAACACGACTTACCGGAGGGGGATGATTATGATGGCCCGGGTTTATTATGGGATGCCTTGGAGGACGACATTGATCTTGGCAGCACGGAGGGGTCTAGGTTTTGGGACATCTACGACTACCGGATGGGCATGTATGTCTGGGATGACGAAGGCGAGGTGAGCAAAGACATGACCCACCTGGTAACGAGAGAGTGGGAGCTGGAGCAGGACTACCAATACCTGCTCAGCTTCGTGCAGCCCCAACCTACTCACCAAGCAGAACCAGACTTCATTGACTGGTCCTGGGATGACCTCCAGATGGCAGGTAGAGATGGGACCGAGGTCTCTCTACCGGCCCTACAGGGGGCAGAAGGTGTCGTCCTTCCCCCCCAGCGGCAGTGTGAACCCCAGGGGGCAGAAGGTGTTGTCCTTCCCCCCCAGCGGCAGTGTGAACCCCAGGGGCAGAAGGTGTCGTCCTTCCTCCCCAGCGGCAGTGTGAACCCCAGGCGGCAGAAGGTGTCGTCCTTCCCCCCCAGCGGCAGTGTGAACCCCAGGGGGCAGAAGGTGTCGTCCTTCCCCCCAGCGGCAGTGTGAACCCCAGGGGGCAGAAGGTGTCGTCCTTCCCCCCAGCGGCAGTGTGAACCCCAGGGGGCAGAAGGTGTCGTCCTTCCCCCCCAGCAGCAGTGTGAACCCCAGGGGGCAGAAGGTGTCGTCCTTCCCCCCCAGCGGCAGTGTGAACCCCAGGGGGCAGAAGGTGTCGTCCTTCCCCCCCAGCGGCAGTGTGAACCCCAGGGGGCAGAAGGTGTCATCCTTCCCCCCCCCAGCGGCAGTGTGAACCCCAGGGGGCAGAAGGTGTCGTCCTCTCCCCCCAGCGACAGTTTACCCTAACAAGGGGAGACACCAATCTCCCAGACGGCGCAGATGGGACCGTGGTCTCTGTGCCCACAGCTTGTCCAGATCCCCAACTACCCTCACTGGGACAACCGGAGGAGGGGGTAAGTACAAATTCCCCTCCCCAGCTAACTTCTAATGTGGCCCCAGGCTTAACAGAGGAAATGTTAACCCACACTGACCCCCACGTTTCCCTGGCTACTGAGCCGGAATATGTCCCAAGTACCCCAGCAGAAGAGCTGACAGTGGGGCAGAATGCAGTCGGCCTCTGCCCTCCCTTTGTCCCTTGTACAGAGCAGGATGTCCTGCAGGTTTTACCAGCAGAAGAGCTGGCATCAGGGCAGAGTGCCGCTGGCCTCTGCCCCTCAAGTCCCCTCAGTGTGTTGCCCCATCACCACAGCGAAATATCCAGGTGCAATAACGGTTTGTTGTGGGTGGGCTGCTCTTGCACTTTGTTGTTGTGGGGGGGCTGCTCTAGCACTGGTTTATTGTGGGTTGGTGGATCGTCTAACGGAGGCACTGACCGGCAGAAGGTCAGGTGCCTGGTTAGACTTCCCCCCAAAGGGGAGATGTGTGACGAAGTGCCCTTCGCCACTTTGTCTTGGAGAAGACTGTTTGCCAGCCTCCTGCCTTTTGACTATGGACCGGCATTTAAATACTTTATTTTCCTATGCAGAAAGACTTTGGTTCCATGGCCATTGAACTATATGTATGTGGTCTGAGCGCCATTCAGTAATAATGTGTGCTCAGACCTAAGCTATCTGCAGATATGTTCTGGGTTATAATATGTTGTGGTTATATCTGTAAAAATATTGTATTGTGTGGTATGCAGTCAAATATCTTTGGTCTCATACACTTGGTCAGGAGTTGCCCATCTGCCTATTAATAGTATCTGCTAAACCACACAAGAGATAGCAGAACAAAAGGGTTTTAGCAGACAAGATGGCACCATGAACAATGGGGGTAGGGACTCTTGAATAATGAGGTGACCCACCTATTGTCCCTCTATGAGTATTGTGTGGTCAACTATGAGCGATATGTATTGCCTGTGAAATATCTGTGTGTTATGGGTAAAAGATACTTTTACTAACTTTTGAACCCCTGGTCTGATTCATGCCATTTTTTTAATATGTTGTTCCCCAGGGTGAGAGCTATTGAACGGTGCTGGACTTAAAGGTGTACCCCCTGTTTTTGGGGTACATCCAGAATGTGGTTAAAAGTGTGTCTGTTTTAATTGTGTTACCTGTTATCTGGGGGGAGGAGACGTGGGGGTTGAACCATGTATATAATTGGCTGTTGTGATAATTATGTGGGTGTAGCCCTTCAGAGAGCACCATTGCATAAAAGGAGATCCCCTGTCATTAAAGAGAGTTCTACTTGACCCTTCAAAACGTAGCCTCGTCTCGTTCTTGGAGGGGATTGCTATATCCTACTGGGGATTGCTATGCTTTTGCATACTCCCTTGAGCTGTAACGAGTCTGTGGTGGTGGTGGTGTCCAGTGCGGTGCTTGTAGGCCTCGACGCAAACTAGGACGCGTCCATCAACGGAGGTACCCGGTCGGGGTCCCAGTAGATCCGTTACATTGGCTGGCAGTGGTGGGATGGCGTCCTAGTGCGAGGAAAAAAAGCCCGGAGACACTGGTAACGTTTGGAGTTACAAATTGAGGGCAACGCTAGTATCCGTACAGCGTCCCTGGCTACAGCAGGATGGAACCGGCTAGTTTTCGGACAGCGTTCCATGATGAGGATGAGGAGGAGGCCGCGGACTACAGGGATGCAGACAGAAAGGAACTCTGGTATGATGCCCTGGAAGATGCCCAATGGCGGCGAGGTGAGAGTCTCCCCAGTGATGAGCAGCGGCTACAGAAGCGTGTGGCGATACGGATGTATCTATTGGGAGAGCAGCCCCTGGATGAGTGGGTGACAAGACTAGAGACCCTGGTACGGCGAGAGATCTGGCTAGACAACGCATACCAGGCCCTCTGGTGGTATACCGTTCGACTTACCCCCTGGACGGCTGAACACGACTTACCGGAGGGGGATGATTATGATGGCCCGGGTTTATTATGGGATGCCTTGCAGGACGACATTGATCTTGGCAGCACGGAGGGGTCTAGGTTTTGGGACATCTACGACTACCGGATGGGCATGTATGTCTTGGATGACGAAGGCGAGGTGAGCAAAGACATGACCCACCTGGTAACGAGAGAGTGGGAGCTGGAGCAGGACTACCAATACCTGCTCAGCTTCGTGCAGCCCCAACCTACTCACCAAGCAGAACCAGACTTCATTGACTGGTCCTGGGATGACCTCCAGATGGCAGGTAGAGATGGGACCGAGGTCTCTCTACCGGCCCTACAGGGGGCAGAAGGTGTCGTCCTTCCCCCCCAGCGGCAGTGTGAACCCCAGGGGGCAGAAGGTGTTGTCCTTCCCCCCCAGCGGCAGTGTGAACCCCAGGGGCAGAAGGTGTCGTCCTTCCTCCCCAGCGGCAGTGTGAACCCCAGGCGGCAGAAGGTGTCGTCCTTCCCCCCCAGCGGCAGTGTGAACCCCAGGGGGCAGAAGGTGTCGTCCTTCCCCCCAGCGGCAGTGTGAACCCCAGGGGGCAGAAGGTGTCGTCCTTCCCCCCAGCGGCAGTGTGAACCCCAGGGGGCAGCAGGTGTCGTCCTTCCCCCCCAGCAGCAGTGTGAACCCCAGGGGGCAGAAGGTGTCGTCCTTCCCCCCCAGCGGCAGTGTGAACCCCAGGGGGCAGAAGGTGTCGTCCTTCCCCCCCAGCGGCAGTGTGAACCCCAGGGGGCAGAAGGTGTCATCCTTCCCCCCCAGCGGCAGTGTGAACCCCAGGGGGCAGAAGGTGTCGTCCTTCCCCCCCAGCGGCAGTGTGAACCCCAGGGGGCAGAAGGTGTCATCCTTCCCCCCCCAGCGGCAGTGTGAACCCCAGGGGGCAGAAGGTGTCGTCCTCTCCCCCCAGCGACAGTTTACCCTAACAAGGGGAGACACCAATCTCCCAGACGGCGCAGATGGGACCGTGGTCTCTGTGCCCACAGCTTGTCCAGATCCCCAACTACCCTCACTGGGACAACCGGAGGAGGGGGTAAGTACAAATTCCCCTCCCCAGCTAACTTCTAATGTGGCCCCAGGCTTAACAGAGGAAATGTTAACCCACACTGACCCCCACGTTTCCCTGGCTACTGAGCCGGAATATGTCCCAAGTACCCCAGCAGAAGAGCTGACAGTGGGGCAGAATGCAGTCGGCCTCTGCCCTCCCTTTGTCCCTTGTACAGAGCAGGATGTCCTGCAGGTTTTACCAGCAGAAGAGCTGGCATCAGGGCAGAGTGCCGCTGGCCTCTGCCCCTCAAGTCCCCTCAGTGTGTTGCCCCATCACCACAGCGAAATATCCAGGTGCAATAACGGTTTGTTGTGGGTGGGCTGCTCTTGCACTTTGTTGTTGTGGGGGGGCTGCTCTAGCACTGGTTTATTGTGGGTTGGTGGATCGTCTAACGGAGGCACTGACCGGCAGAAGGTCAGGTGCCTGGTTAGACTTCCCCCCAAAGGGGAGATGTGTGACGAAGTGCCCTTCGCCACTTTGTCTTGGAGAAGACTGTTTGCCAGCCTCCTGCCTTTTGACTATGGACCGGCATTTAAATACTTTATTTTCCTATGCAGAAAGACTTTGGTTCCATGGCCATTGAACTATATGTATGTGGTCTGAGCGCCATTCAGTAATAATGTGTGCTCAGACCTAAGCTATCTGCAGATATGTTCTGGGTTATAATATGTTGTGGTTATATCTGTAAAAATATTGTATTGTGTGGTATGCAGTCAAATATCTTTGGTCTCATACACTTGGTCAGGAGTTGCCCATCTGCCTATTAATAGTATCTGCTAAACCACACAAGAGATAGCAGAACAAAAGGGTTTTAGCAGACAAGATGGCACCATGAACAATGGGGGTAGGGACTCTTAAATAATGAGGTGACCCACCTATTGTCCCTCTATGTGTATTGTGTGGTCAACTATGAGGGATATGTATTGCCTGTGAAATGTCTGTGTGTTATGGGTAAAAGATACTTTTACTAACTTTTGAACCCCTGGTCTGATTCATGCCATTTTTTAATATGTTGTTCCCCTGGGTGAGAGCTATTGAACGGTGCTGGACTTAAAGGTGTACCCCCTGTTTTTGGGGTACATCCAGAATGTGGTTAAAATTGTGTCTGTTTTAATTGTGTTACCTGTTATCTGAGGGGAGGAGACGTGGGGGTTGAACCATGTATATAATTGGCTGTTGTGATAATTATGTGGGTGTAGCCCTTCAGAGAGCACCATTGCATAAAAGGAGATCCCCTGTCATTAAAGAGAGTTCTACTTGACCCTTCAAAACGTAGCCTTGTCTCGTTCTTGGAGGGGATTGCTATATCCTACTGGGGATTGCTATGCTTTTGCATACTCCCTTGAGCTGTAACGAGTCTGTGGTGGTGGTGGTGGTGTCCAGTGCGGTGCTTGTAGGCCTCGACGCAAACTAGGACGCGTCCATCAACGGAGGTACCCGGTCGGGGTGCCAGTAGATCCGTTACAAAGTATATTTAAATGACATTAATTTACTGCAACTCATAGCAAAAAATAATATGACACTAATACATATGGAACCTAAAGCTGAATCGTTGCCCTTTTTTTACTATTTAAAGAGACTCTGCATCAACAGCGTCATTCAAGAATTTGCACCATGCACTGTGAACGAGAATCCCTTTTAAAGAACACAAAGAAAGAAGAAGAGGTAAGATAGAAAAATACATTACATGCTGATAAAGACCATGCTTTGCTAAATCAAAAAGAAGAAATATACAATTAACCATTTCACTTTCTTTTTCAAACAGACACTACAAGAAGACCTGCGGATTAAGTTTGGCAGGAGGGGACCCTCTGTCATTCGGACCAGAACAACTCTTCAATCAAGGTAAAGTATAACAAGTAGAAAAAATAAAGGAACTATATATGTTTAATGGCCGCCAATATAACAATTTCTAATAAAATAAAAATAAAAAATATATAAATTGAATAAGGAACAAAACACAGTTCAACAAACTTCACAAAGACCTATACAATTTAGGAAGACAGACAGTTACACAGAAACCACCCCCCCAAAAAAGAGGTGCCCACAAAACAGGATAGCATCTGAAACATTAGCAACATACATAAAACAAAAGTATTCCTCCTCTTTACTGTAAAATAACCTCCAACCATCACCCACAAGCCAAATGCAGCAACCAAAAAGTGGTGAACACAAAACAGGATAAAAAAAAAGCACAACATGATATAGAAAAGGCAATTCACATTGATTTGTACTGTCCAACATGATTGAATACTCATAAAGAACACTAATTGAACAAATAAAGTAGACAAAATATGGTGGACACAAAACAGGATTGTACCAAAAATCACAGAAACAGATAGAAAAGTTAATAATATTCTTCTTTACTATTTAAGAACCTATAAGCCTTACAAAGAAGCCTAAAAACGCATACGAAAAGTGGTGGACACAAAACAGGATAATGCTAAAAACATTGCCATCATATCCAAAATAGGAAAAACATTTATTTTCAATGTACAACTACATTTAATCCTCATAAAAAAGACTAATTAGGGAAATAAAGTATGCAACATATAGTGGACACAAAACAGGATTGTACCAAAAATCACACAAACACATAGCAAAGTAAATTAATATTTTCTTTACTGTTTAAGAAGCTATAAGCCTTACAAAGAAGCCTACATTAGCATACCAAAAGTGGTGGACACAAAACAGAACAATGCTAAAAACATTGCGATCATTTCCAAAATAAGAAAAACATTAATAATTACAGTATAAAAAAAGGATAACTGAAATATACAAATACAATTAAAGTATTTTTAAAAGGTTGCAAATAAAACAGCATAGCAGAAAAATTCACCATAACAGATACAATAGACCAAAACAATGAAATATGCTATTCATTACAAATACATTCAAATTAAATAACATTTTAATTTTTCTTTTACAACTGCGTGAAGAGCATCGGACGAAGACTTTCAACAGAGGACCAACAAAGATTCTGCTTGAAATCACATTTCAACCAAGGTACAGCATAACAAGTAAAAAAAGAGAAAACTAAATAAACATGTTTGCTCTGCATCCATGTCAACAGAAAAAAACAATAGAATAACAACCACTAACTATAACTTTTACCAAAATATAACTGACACATTTCTCATTTACCTCTTATTTGTCTTTTATGGACAATAATCTTTAACAGTAAATCCAAACTTCAATGTAGCCAGAAAAAAAAAACAGCATAGTCCACAAAAGTCTCAAAACACAGACTCAATAAAATTTGTCATTCTAAATTACCTGTCCTAATGTACAATATTAAGCATAAAACCTAACCACACACATAAAATACAATAGTACTACAAATAGTACTAACACCCAAAAACAACAATAGAAACATTTTCAGAGCACCAACATATAAGCCTTTAAATAAAATATAAAAATACTATTATAACAATCCCCTGTACGATAAATTACAAAGACTAATTTCTGCCCTCTACTATCCCTATAAGCCAAAAAAAAAACAGCATAGTGCAAAAAAGTCTAAAAACACAGACTAAATGAAATTTGTCATTCTAAATTACCAGTCTTAATGTACAATATTAAGCATAAAATGTAACCACACACATAAAATAGAATAGTACTACAAATAGTACTAACACACAAAATACAATAGAAACATTTTCAGAGCCCCAACATATAAGCCTTTAAATAAAATATAAAAATACTATTATAGCAATCCCCTGTACGATAAATTACAAAGACTAATTTCTGCCCTCTACTATCCCTATAAGCCAAAAGTAGAACAAAAAAAAAATAACAAACCAAAAAAATACACCTACTATATCTACAAGAAACTATAGTGTAATTACCTTCAGTGTGCTATGCATGAAAGACAAAAATTACAACCTACGACAGAAAGTAAAGGCAAAAAAATCAAAAACACTTATTTAACAATACGAAGAAAGTACCGCTACAATCAACTAGAATCACATAGAAACAAACTGTTGATAAGAAAACATTTTAAAAACAAACTTAAAATCTCAAAATAAACTAATGATACATTATTTTTTTTTACAGATTAACATGGCTGATAATGAGAGTAAACAAGAAAAGATAAGATGGCAAGCTAGAGAACGACGACAGAGAGCAGACAGTCAGCAGACACAGGAGCAGAAGGAAATTAGACGAGAAAAAGAATGCAAAAGAATTGCAAGCAAAAGACTATCAGCTGCAAAAATTAAAGATACACCAAAAAAAGCTACTAAGCAAACAAAGGATTTAGAACCTGTTCCTCAAACATCAGATGACATTTTACTTAAAAAAATAAAAGAGATACCAAAAAAAGCCACCAAAAAAACAAGCAGCCTTATTAAATTGTGATTCGGTAAATTGAATAGGGCTCTATATAAGCACACAGCATATTTTATTTACAGAAATTTTTGTTTAGTGAACTTCTATCCAAAAGCAAGGTCTTCACTAACTAAAAACTTCTGGAAATAAAATATGCTGTGTGCTTATATAGAGCCCTTTTAAATTTACCAAATTGCAATTTAATAAGGCTGAAGGCATTTAGAACCTCTTCCTGAAACATTACATGACATTTTACCTAAACCAATAAAAGATATAGCAAAAAAAGCCAACAAAAAAACAAAGCATTTAGAACCTGCTCCTGAAACATCACATGACATTTCACCTGATGATTTTGAAAATGAGACTGATATATGCTTTGCAAATTGTCCTTTACTCAAGTCTTTTGCAGTAGAGGTTCATAATTGTGGGGACATGAATACTCAATGTCAGTTTTGTGAGGCTTATTATTTTAAACAGGAGAGACCCAGAGATGGCCAATTTATTAGTTGCTGTCAAAAAGGCAAGTTCAAACTTCCAGAAAGAAAATAATTTCCAATCTATTTACAAAACATTATGACTGAACCTACTTTTCCAAACTACAAAAATGTTAAGACTAACATAAGATCCTACACTAGTGCCATATCATTTGCATCTATGGGGGCAACATTAGCTAGTACCAGGACATGGTCCTTACTGATTTAAAGTCCAAGGCCAAATTTATCATCGTACTTCCCATTTACATCCAGAGGAAGGAGAGCAAGAAAATTTGCTGCTCAACTATATGTCCTAGATACAATGGAAGCTGTTGACCAACGTATGCAGCTGGAAGAAAATAAAAAATGCTTACCCACTGTTTTTATAGAGCTTGATAACATTATGGAGAATAACCCCTACACTAAAGCTTATAAAAAATTGGCAGAAGTAGAAAATGAACAACAACTTCATGCACAAAGACATCAATTACCAATGCCAAAGGTCAATATGGTGCTTAAAAAAAACAGGCATACTGATAAACGTCGTTACAACTTGCCAACATCAAATGAGGTTGCAATGGTGTTTCAAAATGATGAAGGAGAACCACCATTTCAAAGAGACATTAGAATACATCCCAGAAATGAGGACCAACCATTCATTAATATGAGTATCTTAAGTCCAAATTTAGATCCAATGACATATCCCATTTTTTCCCACACAGAGAAGCAGGTTGGCAACCAAAATTAATACTTCCCAGTTACCCAAATGCGAAAGCCAGAATCAGAAATAATGTTTCTATGCTTGAATTTAAAGTAGATCAAATTGCCATTCGAAATACATTTAATCCAATTTTATGTGGTGGAAAACTAAGACAACAATGGATTATTGATTCCTATTTGCAAGTTGAGGCCAATAATTTAAACTTTATAAAATATAAACAAGATAAACTACGTGTAGAACAATATTCTGGACTAATGGACTATGTTGCTGAGGTGGCTACAAGCAGACACATGAGAGCTGGCAAAGCCATACTTTTACCATCTTCCTTTCAAAGATCTCCTCGAAATATGAGAGAAAGATACAATGATGCTATGGCTATTGTCACCAAATTTGGCAAATTATTTCTTACATTTACATGTAATCCCCAATGGCCAGAAATTACACAAAATTTACTTCTTGGCCAAAGTCCTTCCGATAGACCAGATTTTGTCGCCAGAGTTTTTAAGATTAAATTAAATGAATTAATACATGACATCACTATAAGTCACTTATTTGGCAAATGTCTTGCTTATGTATATACCATTGAATTTCAAAAAGGAGACCTTCCACATGCACATCTTTTCATAATATTTCAAGAAAAAGATAAATTAGATACTGCTGACAAAGTGGATGCAGTCATTGTTGCAGAACTACCAGATCCAGAACTATATGGTAGATTTTATGAGATTGTTACTCATCGCATGATTCATGGACCCTGTGGTGAGCTTAATCCACAATCACCATGTATAGAAAATAATAAATGTTCCAAAGATTTTCCAAACGATTATAGAGACAAAACCTATGCCAATTGTGATGGCTATCCACTTTATAAAAGAAGAGAAGTAGACAGTGCAATTATTCATGGCAAAAAAGTTGACAATAGATATGTAGTACCCTACAATCCACATTTACTCATGAAGTATAACGCACACATTAATGTAGAAGCCTGCACTTCCATCAAATCTATTAAATATGTGTACAAATATATTTACAAAGGCTATGATGCAGCTACTGTAGTCATCAAAAGTGCAGACAACCCTGAAAGTAGTGAGTTAGTACATGATGAACTTGCATCTCATGTAGATGCTCGCTATGTCAGTGCGCCAGAAGCTATGTGGCGGCTTTTAAAATTTTAAATGCATGATAGATCACATGCAGTATATAGATTAGCAGTACATTTGCCACAAAGACATTTAGTGTATTTCCATGCTGGAAATGAAAGTAATGCATTGGCCCAAAGTGAACTTTGTCACACAACTGCATGGTTTGAATTAAATTCCACAGATTCAGAAGCAACACAATTCTTATATATTGAAATTCCATATCACTATGTTTTTGTGAATGGATTATGGAGACCTAGAAAAAGCAGAGGAAATAAAATAATCCCAAGAATTTACACAGTCAGAATTTACAAGACTTGCAACTTTAAATACGTTACAATTGCAAGCATTTAACGCCCTTAAAAATGCAATAGATGATGACATGGTCACAGAGCATTATTTCTATCTTGATGGACCTGGCGGATCAGGAAAAAATTATCTATATAATTTATTAATGAGTTCTGTACGAGCACAAGGTCAAATAGCACTGCCGTTTGCCACTACTGGAATTGCTGCACTTTTGTTAGAAGGTGGAAGAACTGTACATAGTGGCTTTAAACTGCCAGTGCCTATTTTAGAAACCTCTGTGTCAGATAGTCGCATGACATAATTAAAAGCAAAGAAATTGAAAAAAAGTAAATTAATTATAATAGATGAGGCCACAATGATGTCATGCTATGCCCTCCAATGTATTGACCGTTTGCTGCGTGAAGTCATGGATAATACTTTTCCATTTGGTGGAAAGGTAATGTTGTTAGGTGGCGATTTTAGACACACATTACCTGTCGTTGTACATGGAAATTGAACTGACATTATCGAAACCTGTATAAAGTCAAGCAAACTATGGAAACATTTTACCCATCTTCAACTGCAACAAAACATGAGATCAGAAGGCCAAACTGATTTCAATGATTGGCTTATTAAAATTGGAGAAGGCAGAACAGAAAAAATACCACATTTACCTGATGACACTGTGCAGATCCCATCTCATATGATTTGTCACCAAGATATTATATCAGCTATATTTGAAGGTAGCATAAATAACGAAGAATATTCAAAGCTTGCCAACCAAGTCATACTAACGTGTAAAAATAAGGATGCATTAATCCTCAATAATGAAATCTTTAAAAAAAAATAATGCACCACAAAGAAATTATCACAGTGCTGATTCTGTACTTGCTGATGACAATGAAAGTCAGGCTAACTTTCCCACTGAATTCATAAACTCACTAACTCCTTCTGGAATGCCACCACATATTTTGCAGCTAAGAAAGGTGCAATTGTCATGTTACTGCGAAATATGAACCCCAAAAAAGGCCTATGCAATGGGACAAGATTAATTGTTCAACAATTAAAGGACCATTTTATAGATGCTGAAATTTTAACTGGGACCCATAAAGGAGAGAGAGTTTTCATACCAAGAATAGATTTAGCACAAAGTGAAAGTAGTCTTCCTTTTATACTTCAAAGAAGACAATTTCCCATCATTATGGCATTTGCCATGACCATTAATAAATCACAAGGACAAACGTTCAAATCTGTGGGTATTTTCTTACAAGAACCAGTATTTGCACATGGCCAATTGTACGTTGCGTTATCACAGTGCAAAAATCCACAGGCTATTAAAGTTTACATTGAAAAGAATGAAAGTCAAGGTGATTTATTAGAAGATGGACGTATTTTTACTAAAAACATTGTCTACTTTGAAGTACTTTAACTTTTCATTAAAGAAATAAAACCCATGCAAAACAAATTTAAAAGCAAAAGCAAAAATATAAAAAAACCACAATATAGTTAACCACTTTTCCAGAGACCAAACTATATGTGCAATTTAAAACAATTACTATAGCGACAAACAAAGGTCAACTATTCAAAAATACAAATCAATAGACATTTCAGTCATAATTAATGGAAGTACTGTTTATATATCATTAGCCTCACAAAACACTTGCCTTGCATTATTTTCACAAATTATGTTAAAATGTTAATTAACTATGTCACTGTTTCTAATGTTACAAGTTTGAAAATTGTTGTCAAGTTTCTTAATTAGAGAGATAAGAAAGTTCAAGTTTTAAAATATATACTTTCAAGTTTCTTAATTACACATATTACAAAGTTCATGTTAAGAGGTCAACCACGTTTTAAATCACAGCAAGAAACAAAGGTCAACCATTGAAAAATACAAATCAATAAACAATTCAGTCAGAGTTAATGGAGGTATACTGTTTATGGATGATTACCTTCACAAAACACTTGCCTTGCATTATTTTTACAAATTATGTTAAAATGTTAATTAACTATGTTACTGTTTCTAATGTTACAAGTTTGCAAACAATATTTATGTTCAAGTTCTTTACTTCAACATATTACAAAGTTCATGTTAAGAGCTCAACCACGTTTTAAGTCAAAATGTAAATATTGTCTTTTATGTTAAACATTAATCCAGGGAGTAATCTGATCGCCAGTTCATGGGGTTAGGAAGGAATTAATTTTTTCCCTCTCTGATACAATTGGGTACGTTTCAAGGAGGGTTTTTACTGTTTGCCTTCCTCTGGATTCAATGTATATTTAAGTTAACAATTCTTGAGTTAAAAAACCATTACCTCAAGTTTACAATACTTATTAATTTAAAGTTCAACTGTTCTTACATTCAAATGTTAATACTTTTAATACAAAATGCTTTAACAGTTACTGTTCACCAAGAGAACATTTTACAAAAATAAACATGTTTAATATCACAATACTACTTATTTCATCATAACTAAAATCTTACAAGTGTCAAATATCTATATTAATAACTAAACAACTTTCCAAACATACACATCTCATTGCCGTCATTTTTTGACGGGCAAGTCGCTAGTCATAATTATATTCATTGAATACATTTAATAATGGGAGGGGGTAGCATTTTTATGGCAAGTCTATCCTAGTAATGATAAACACTGCTGTTGTGAGTACTTTAGATATTGTGTAAGAACCAACTTAATACAATTGTCTAGATCTTCACTGATGCTTTAAAAATACTTCTAATTGTAGCCTCAGTGGCATAATATTTATTTAACTGAAGGAGTTGGCCTAGATATGGAGACAAAAGACCTGGGTGCCACTTTAACAGTGTATTTCATAACTTTTCAGAATTAATTTGCTTAATGGAAGTGTTTTGCTATAAATATAAAGAGGCTCAATTCCGGTTTAGGCTCCATTTTGTACAGCTCAATTGGTCACTTTGATACAAGAGTTGGTAGGAGCAGATGGTGGCACCTGCTTGATTAAGGTTACCACTGCATATGTTCTTACTTAAAAGGCCAGGTCATTCAGCACAATTTGGACCACATCACATAAAGATCTCCTAAAAACATGTGAAATACTTTTTGCATTTTTAAAATGCATTTTTTAATCATAATCAAACATACATTTTATCTGCTTGTTTGTTGATGTTTAATTCCCAGCCCCATCACTACCTCACAGCTCAGACAGATCGTGGTTCTTCCTCCTCAGTGACTTCAACCAATCAGGCTGCAGGGGCGTACTCCCATTCATGGCACCAACCAACCAGTCTGCTTTATGAGACACTTTAGATAAACCTTCTTGCGCCTTTATTTATGGTTCTGTTTTCCAGTTAAGCCAGTGCGTGCGTGTACTGACACTGCAAAATGTGGGATATTTCTGTTTTATTGGTGTTTTGATTCTTTATTATTAAATATAGATTTATGCATTTTCTTACCTTTCTGCTCATTACTCCAGGGGTATGATGTAGAGCACAGGACACAGGGTCACTTGCTGTGTTGTTTTCTCACACACAGCTTTCCCTGTGCCTTTGCTGTGCTTGTGGGAAGGACAGAGGCTGCACTTCTCATTGGTCACATGGGATGATTGACAGGACTTTGAGAGCCTGGATGTAGCAGCTTGTGAGTAAAAGACTCAAGCCATAGAGCGGTAGTAAGGCAGCACTGGCCAGCGCAGTGATAGGCTGAGAGGCACACACTTTTAATTTAGATTCTATTCCTTACTTTTCTTCCCCAGACTTCTGCCTCTTCCATTCCCTTTAGATTGTAAGTAGCAAGTTTTCAGTCTTGTAGGGTGCTTTGGGAAAAAAATAACTTTCTACAAAGACTCTAAGCTCAAAACAGGGCCCTCCATTTTTCAGTTGTTAATATTATATTTTTCCCTGTTCTCTCCCCTTGTACAGCACTACGGAATATGTTGCGTTACATTACAAATAAACGATAATAATAATAATAATAGATGGTGGGTGTTATCCTGGGGGGAAGGCTTACACATGTAAAAAAACAAATGAAAAAAACACTTTTATGTCAATAAATAAATAAAAACAGAAAGAAAAAAAAGTTGTTAGACTGTAAACAGAGTGCTCTGTCACTTGCAAAAGAGCACTTTACTGGAGGTCACTGACCCTTTAATTTACTTGAGGGATTCTCCCTTTTTACTCATTTGAAGGTCACTCTCTCTTTGTTCTGAACACTATTGTCTATTTGAAAAAAATTCAATATAGATTCAACATAGATTGTATTAATTATGCGCCAGATTTACTGGAGCATGCTTAGTAGGGTAATTGGGCTGTGGTTGCAATCCCATAACTCCCTCATCTCCAAAGTGGGCATGCTTTATGTTATTTGGCCTGCATAATTAATGCACTCTATGTGGAACTGTTTATTGTTGAACAATATATATTAAACTAGCGTATTGCCCGTCAAAAAATGACGGCAATGAGATGTGCATGTTTTTAAAGTTGTTTAGTTATTAATATACATATGGAATTGTAAGGAAGCTAATGTTGTTTTGTGTGTACTACTGAAATATAGAATTCAAATTAATAAATGAATTTACGTATTTTTATGCATTGTGTTCAAGAGCTGGCAATCTGTGTTGATGTTGCTGCAGCATTAGTGGTGTGGAGGTGCTGTGTAAGCGTGATGAACGTGTGCAGTGTAATAGTGTGCGTGCGCGAGCCGAAACCATTAACGTAGCTGTGTACTTCCGCATTATCCTAAAATGGCGGATAATGTGTGGTATGCGTCTTAGCGGATGATCCGTCCGTCGTTTAATGGCGGGTAATGTGTGGTATGCGTCTTAGCGGATTATCGGTACGTGTTTTCCGTGGTTATAGTGCTGTAGCCTCGTTTTCGTTTTGTTCGTCTGCCATTTATTCTGCGGCGCTCATTGCCAAAGTACTACTGTATAACGGCTCACCTCACTGCGCGAGGCTCGCGGGGCGATAATATGGTAAAAACGGTCAAATGACAATAAAAAAAAAAATGGCAAATAACAATAAAAAATTAAATGTTGTGAAATTTGTTTGCCACACAACATGACGCTAAATTTGGCCCTTTTTTTTTTCTTAAAATAAATACACATTTTTTTTTTTTACTTTTTTTTTTTGTAACTTTCAACTTATATTTCATTAAATGCGTTGTTTTAGGCGGGAAATCCGATGTTGCGCGAGACAAAGGCGTTAAATCTGTGTTAATGCGTAAATCTGTAATTGCGTTTCGTAAAATGTACTCGCTACTGTCTTTTTACTCATTCCGCGGTTAATCCGCATCCTTTATCTCGTTGTTTTTCAAACACATACGTCTGTGGCTGTGTTTTACGCAGTTCGTAGTAGTATAGCCTCGTTTTCATTTTTTCGGCTGCCATTTTTTTCTCGCTTAGCCGATTTTTGATCTTTGTAACTCGTCTAAATCGATGTAAATTGGAGTTCCAACTCACTCCCAGACGTCCTGCCTGGTTCCCCATGCTGTAAGTGACCTTTTTTTTTATTTTTTAGTGTGTATTTAGTGTTTTTTTTATTGTTTTGGTTCCGCCGCTTATCTCGTAATTTTTTTCATCTCGTATTTTTTTTCTAAGTGCTACGGTTTAACGGCTTGCCTCGCTACACGAGGCTCACCTGCAATGAGCGCCTGCGGCGTTCATTGTCAAAGTGCTACGATATAACGGCTCGCCTTGCGCTCATTGCCAAAGTGCTACGATTTAACGGCTCGCCTCACTGTGCGAGGCTCGCTGGGGCGATGAGCGCCTGCGGCGATCATCGCAAAGTCGTATGATCGGCAAAGTGGTACGATTTAACGGCTCGCCTTGCTGCGCGAGGCTCGCCGGGCGATGAGCGCCTGCGGCGCTCATCGCTAAGTCGTACGCACTACGCAACGCAGCGTGACGACGAATCGTAGTTAGACAATTATAATATGTGATGTCATGTTGTCCATCCTGCTCCCTTTCACCAGCACTGATTACCCTCTTGGTTATTGGTCTCTAGACACTGACATAGTGATCCTGATGTTTTATCATCTCAGATCTATAAAGTAAACTAATACACCAATATACTAATATACTCCCTACAGAGACTGCCCGGAACACGTGGCACACTCAGTGGCTTTATTCACTGATAATATAAGCCTTATCTATGGACCTATCGGGACTCCTGCAGCACCCCCACATTAACCCCTTTTAGCGGGGGTCCCCGATCGGCAGAGATCAGGTCCCCGCTGCATTTAAAAATTTTAAATCCCTCCCCGCGGCTCCTTAAAGGGCCCACGGCACACTATTAACAATCCCAACAAAAAAATTAACCCCCCTTTATGCATTAACACATTAACCCCTTGCTGCAGGGGTCCATAGGGACCCCCGCAGCCCCCCACATTAACTCCTTGCAGCGGGGGTCCCCGATCGTGACCCGGCTGCATTTAAATTTTTACATTTCCCGTCTCGTCGGTCCTTAAAGGAACGTAAAGGTCCTGAAAGGACTCGCACTAAAAAATATTAACCAAAGGCAACTAACATTAACCCCATAACTCATGGAGGTCAATACAGACACCCATAAGCACTTAATTAACCCCATAACTCATAGGGGTCAATACAGATCCCCATAAGCCAATAATTAACCATATAACTCATGGGGGTCAATATAGATCCCCATAAGCACAATAATTAACCCTATAACTCATGGGGGGCAATACAGACCCCCATAAGCCTCTATTTAACCCCATCAGCCCTATAAGGGTATATTATGACCCTTATGGGGCTGTTAAAACCCTAACATTAACCACATAAGTGCCATGACGGTCCACAAGGACCATCATGACACTAACTACAAACACTACACTATAACCCCCAATAAACCATTAAATCTAAACTAACCCCCCTCTACACTAAGCTATTAACACTTACACTACCTACACTACCTACCCCCAAATAACCCCCCACCACTCTAATTACAAAAAATAAAAAAACCTACCTTACAGAAAATAAAAAAACCTAAGTCACCAAAAATAAAAAACCTACATTACAGAAAATAAAAAACCTAAGTCACCAAAAATAAAAAAAACCACATTACAGAAAATAAAAAAATACATTACAACCCCCCACTACCGAAAAAAAGAAATTACACACCTGAAAAGAAAAGACAGATATACACAATACAATACATACATATAATACATTACATACAATACATTACATACAATACAAATAAAATACCCCCTATGTATCATAACATACAATCTATTTAATATGCAATAAATCCTAACTATATAAAATACATCCCCCTATCTATCTAATATACAATACATCCTAACTACATCCAGAAACCCTAATACTAAGCTAAAATAAAATAATTAAAATCCTAAATACATACACAAACCCTAATTCTAAGCTAAAATAAAATAATTAAGACCACATACCTTTGAGATGTCCCTTCAGATCACCAACCTAGGGGTAAAACAAAATAAAAAATTAGTACAACACATTAACATAAAATAAATAAACATTATACACATTCTAAATATTCTACTCACCTTTCCAGCATATCAGCCGATGAGAATGCGCAGATGTTTTCACCCAATCACTCCGTGGGGGTGTATCCCATTGTGATTGGCTGAAGGCAACTGCGCCTTGTGATTGGTTCAAATAAAGATTGACAGGTGCTTTAGCCAATCAGAAACCCTAATACTAAGCTAAAATAAAATAATTAAAATCCTAACTACATACACAAACCCTAATCCTAAACTAAAATAAAATAATTAAAATCCTAACTACATACACAAACCCTAATTCTAAGCTAAAATAAAATAATTAAGACCACTTACCTTTGAGATGTCCCTTCAGATCACCAACCTAGGGGTAAAACAAAATAAAAAAATTAGTACAACACATTAATGTAAAATAAATAAACATTATACACATTCTAAATATTCTACTCACCTTTCCAGCATATCAGCCGATGAGAATGCGCAGATGTCTTCACCCAATCACTTTGTGGGGGTGTATCCCATTGTGATTGGCTGAAGGCATCTGCGCCTTGTGATTGGTTCAAATAAAGATTGACAGGTGCTTTAGCCAATCAGGGTGGGATTTTGGGGTGTATCCCATCCTGATTGGCTCACACATTGGCGACTTCTGATTGGCTAAAATTGATAGACAGCTTTTTCAGCCAATCAGAAGCCGCCATTGCCAATTTCCTTCCGGAAAAGGCTCTGGGAGGCTCATTAGCGTTAGGGGAGGTCTGCGATTGCAGACCTCCGTTAGTTTTCTTTCTTTTTTTTTTTTAGAGTGCTGATGGTTCCAGGGCCCAGCCGGAGCTGAAGAGGAGGAGGCCTGGGACATCGCAGGGAGGTAAGTTGAATATATATTTGTATGTTTATATTTTTATTTTATTTTTTGTGTCTATATTGTAGTCATGTAATGTGTTTATTTTTTTTTAACAGGGCCGCGGCGGAGTAGAAAGGAAGAAGGACGAGACATTCTGGAAAGATGAGTAGAATATTTAGAATGTGTATAATGATTATTTATTTTATGTTAATGTTTTGTACTATTTTTTTTTTGTTTTACCCCTAGGTTGGTGATCTGAAGGGACATCTTAAAGGTAAGTGGTCTTAATTATTTTATTTTAGCTTAGAATTAGGGTTTGTGTATGAAGTTAGGATTTTAATTATTTTAGCTTAGTATTAGGGTTTCTGGATGTAGTTAGGATGTATTGTATATTAGATAGATAGGGGGATGTATTTGATATAGTTAGGATTTATAGCATATTAAATAGATTGCATGTTAGATGATAGATAGGGAGTATTTTATTTGTATTGTATGTAATGTATTGTATGTATTGCAATGTATTGTATGTAATGTATTGTATGTATTGTAATGTATTGTATGTAATGTATTGTATGTATGTATTGTATTGTGTATGTCTGTCTTTCCTTTTCAGGTGTGTATTTTTTTTTTCTGTATCGGGGGGTGTAATGTATTTTTTTATTTTCTGTAATGTAGGTTTTTTATTTTTGGTGACTTAGTTTTTTTTATTTTCTGTAAGGTAGTTTTTTTTTGTAATTAGAGTGGTTGGGGGTTTATAAGGGGGTAGGTAGTGTAGGAAGGTAGTGTAAGTGTTAATAGATTAGTGTAGAGGGGAGTTAGTTTAGATTTAATGGTTTATTGGGGGGTTTTGTGTAGTGTTTGTAGTTAGTGTCATGATGGTCCTTGTGGACCGTCATGGCACTTATGTGGTTAATGTTAGGGTTTTAACAGCCCCATAAGGGTCATAATATACCCTTATGGGACTGATGGGGTTAAATAGAGGCTTATGGGGGTCTGTATTGACTCCCGTGAGTTATAAGGTTAATTATTGGCTTATGGGGTTCTGTATTGACTCCCATGAGTTATAGGGTTAATTATTGTCCTTATGGGGATCTATATTGACCCCCATGAGTTATAGGGTTAATTAAGGCCTTATGGGGGTCTGTATTGACCCCCATGAGTGACAGGACTATTTAAGGCCTTATGGGGGTCTGTATTGACCTCCATGAGTTATGGGGTTAATTATTGTGCTTATGGGGATCTGTATTGACCCCCATGAGTTATAAGGTTAATTAAAGCCTTATGGGGGTCTGTGTTGACCCCATGAGTTATGGGGTTAATTTTAGTTGCCTGTTGTTAATATTTTTTAGTGCGAGTCCTTTCAGGACCATTACAATCCTTTAAGGACCCGCGAGGCAGGAAATAAAAAAATTGAAATGCAGCGGGGTTACGATCTGTGCCGATCGGGGACCCCTGCAGAAAGGGGTTAATGTGGGGACACTTCCGGGGTCCCGATGGGGACCCCCAGCATAGAGTGGGGTTAATTTTAGGTGCCGTGGCCGGGATTAGTAATAGTGGACCCCCGCTGCAAGGGGTTAATGTGTGGGGGCTGCGGGGGTCCCTATGGACCCCTGCAGCATGGTGTTAATGTGGGGATACTTCGGGGGTCCCGATGGGGATCCCCGCATAGAGGCGGGTTCATTTTGGGTGCCGGAAGGTAGTTGGAGTACCCCCCACAGCAGGGCTTATGTGTGGGACTGACGCGGAGGTCCCGTTTAGGACCCTGCAATAATTGATGAGGTGCGGGAGCCTGCGAGATCATCTCGCAGGCTGTCACTCCTCATGTAGATTTTCTCTGTGTTGATACGGACGGCCCTGCTGCGCAGCTCACACGTTGCGCGCAGCAGGGCTAATGTAATATCGTTGTAACTTTGAGAAATTTTGCAGTACGTAGGGCTTAAGTAGAAGCCTCTTATTTAAGAGACTGGAATTTAATAAGGCTGTTAATTTGAGAACTTGCTTTGAGGAAGGGACCATGACCTTGAAATCTAATCTTCTCAGCCATTAAATAGTATCATCTCCACTGAACTAGTGTAGAACTTACTACAGAAGGATTTTGTACAAGAAATTATTTGGTGTCAAATCATATTTCATGCATTTAACGAGAGATAGTAGAGTCAGTGAGATCAGGGTTAGCAGCCTATGGTGTGTGATGTGGTGTTGGGTGGGTCTTATTGCAGCCTCTGAGTGATGCACAATGTGTCCCTGCAGACTTGTCACTGTATGTTGAGCTGTTGGTCCTCGGTAGGTTCCTTACTGAATATGGCACCTTCTATAATACTTCTCTGCCTGCTGGGGATGGCACTGGACACAGGTGAGGATCCAACTTAAAGGCTTCAAATGTTTATGTACTTGTTTTAGTAAAACTAAAACATGAACTGAAGATGGATATATTTATATGACTTGGTTCTATGCAATCCGGTACCATTTCTTTGAAAAAAAATTAAAATGACTGATGTGTAAGTCACGCTCTTCTAAAGAACATAAAATAAATCTCGTACCTCGTACGTTCCTGGGTGAAAGTGGTATGCAGTTGGCGGTGTTTTGCGCTGTCCAGGGTCGTGTACCCTTGTTAGATTCCCCACCCTTTTGGCACAATGGGATCAATTACTAACAAATCAGCAATTTCCATCTCCCAAAAAAGAAAATACAGATGGATTATCTTATTTTAAGAAAGGATGGAAATGCACCAGACATAAACTATATGATATATATGACATTTTTATTGACAAGTTTTTTTCATTGTGTAAATTAATCGATACAGATAAGTAATAACAAATACACATGTAAAGATTCAGTGCTGTGATGGGTACATGGCTCTATAAGGTCAGCATATTCATTGGAATTTTATATCTATGCATATTTAGCAAATTAAATGACATGTTATTAAGTACAATCCCTGGTCGAGAGGTACGGCACGGATGGATCCTCGAATTAAGTCTATATCCTTGAGGAACTGAATGTCCATTTTGCAATAGCTCACATTCCCTTTTTTTGCAACTAACTCTAGGGTTACATATCATAAATAGTAATAATATCTCTCTCCTCATCTTTCTTATTATGTGGCTTTGATTTGTTTATTCATCTTTTTATTGTTTATTGATAGATAACTGTCTTTGTTCTTCTTATCCGCCCCTCAGTGGATTGCATTGTTCTACTTTGTATTTATTGTTTTAGCGTACATTTTAACTAACTGAGATTTACTAAAGTGCTCAGAGGTTCTCATAGTTTGCATTAAAATATTTAATTATCTATATGGTGTTCATCTTTATGATCTGTTTATTATCATTTATTTGTAATGTGCCAAAATATTCCGTAGCGCCAATCAAAAATATTTGTAATATTTAAAACAAACTTAAATAAATATTGTTATAATAATTATAATTACAAAAAAATATGTAGATCAATTATCCACTACTGGGGATCTCTGATCTCACAAGAGTGCCTAATATATCTAGAGTAATGATCACTACTAGTCCGAAATAGGTCTAGAATTTTTTAATTCAAAAGAGTCATATAAAGGGCCAACTATTGTGTTAAAAAATGGTAGGTATCAGGAAACACTAAGGGGAAGGAGCTCCTGACAACTAAAAAGAAGGACAAAACCAATAAAGGGTGAGTTGAGGATAGTTGTAGATTTGTAACAAAATACAATCAAGTTTCTGGCGAGATCACTCGTATCCTCAAAAAACATTGGCATATCCTACAAGAGGACAATATCCTTAAAGAGATTATCTCAGATAGACCTGTAATAACATTCAAAAGAAATCGCAATCTGAAATAGATCTTGGCCCCAAGTGATTTGAAGAACAAGACTAATCAGAAAAGTTCCAATTTGATATGTGCTCTGAAAGGGTGCCACAAGTGTAACATCAAAAACTGCAGTACTTGCAAGCACCTGAAATCTAAAAATAAAAATATCATTAGCTCAAGCAGTTTGTGAAAGATTTTAAAATCAATCATCGTCTCAACTGCAAGAGCGAATATGTAGTATATGTAATTATGTGTTCTTATGGTATGCAGTGCACTGGTCGTACTAGTAGATCATTGAAACAATGGTTTTATGAACATCTATATCATTGTGGATAAAGGAGTATTGACCAATGGCTTTTTCTCTCATGTGGTTCAAATACACAATAAGAACAAGGAGGGGATTACCGTATTGGTCCGAATATAAGCCGCACCTTTTTTCCGATTTTTGAGCTTGCGAGTTACGTGTGAGGCTTATATTCGCGACCGTCAAAAAATCGTTGCCGATTTGCGAACTTTGCTTGTAACGCGTGCGACTTCTATTCGTGAATGCAAAATTACTGCCGATTTGCGCGATTGCGAGTTAAGGGTGCCGATTTTCTTGCTTTAGACTGCGGTATTGAATAGCGATTTACGGTTTTAGTGATTCTAACATCCTGTAAAGCCTGTAACCTGCAAAAAAAGCTACAGTGCTAATTAGAAAGCCTATTTCTTGCAATGGCTGATCACTTTGAGAGTCTTTTTCTCTCTAATTTTACGGGTGCGGCTTATATTTGAGTACTATCTTTTTTTCCCTTGAACTTTACGGGTACGGCTTATATGCGGGTGTGGCTTATATTCGGACCAATACGGTATTATCCAGGCTATTGATTATATACCACAAAATAAGAGACAAGGTTATAGTTAAGGACATTCTGGATTCATAAGTTAAATACCTTTCAACCACATGGACTTAATAGGGATATAGACTTGGCAGACTTCTTAGAGAAATCTTTTATGAGTCATAACCCTAGTGGTCTGTGGGAATACTACTTGATTATGTGATTTTACATATAATTGATTTGTCATGTTAATTTAGGTGATTTAGATTCATTATTTTATAAAGTCGACAATCCAATAATATAGAATTTTGGTCTTTATTGGGACTGTTGATACTATGGAAAGTGGCATTGGTTTTGTGAGGTAATCCTTATATGTACTGTATGTTGGGGGATACTTATGTATAGATATAGATGTTTCTAGGTGCATTAGTCTACTAGTATCAAACATTTTTTAATAATGTTATCAGAAAATGACGTGGGGCTATAACCCATCATCGTATTATTACTACTATTATTACAATTATAATTATTGAATTGTACAGTTTTTAAGGTGGATCTAGGATATCTATAAATGGAATATGATATTATCTATAATATAATATCACAATCTATCGGATTTGACCCCATATGGTATATGTAAGTGTTCTATGCTTCATATGTATTTTAGACTATTATGTGTGTATACATAGTCTTAATTTTATTAATCAGATTTTATTTATTTAATTTAATTTAATGTATTTATTCTTTAGTCTTTATTCTTTATATTATACCCAGAGAGGTGCATTATTAGGAAGTGCTTTATTTTTTATTGTTCATCTTCGATTAAGTAGAATTGCTCCCATATAATGAATGGAACGCATATGCATGGAACGCATATTCCAAGCTCCATTTTTATCCAATAGAGTGGGGCAAACCCGTATATGATAGGTAAGACGTGCGTAATGACGTCATTATGTAACTCACGTTAACAGGCGTCATGACGTAATTGCGCAAGTACCGGAAGTGTTATGGTTTGAGGTAAACATACACTAGCCAAAAGGATAGAAAGAATGAATGAAGGTATTTAAAGGAGTGAATGTGCTATTCCATATTCTACTGTGTAATTTATTGCACAATCAAAGGATCATAGGCTAGGAGGTCAGAACAAATTTCAAGTGCATTTTTATCCATTGAGAAAGCCCTGGAGAAGGACGAAACACACCTGGTAGAGTGGGACACAGTGTAGTGTCTTGATATTTTAGGTTTTATCTCCCTTTTTAGTATATTACTTCATATATATATTTTATTTACAGGTTTTTTAGCTAGCTATTTGAACTTTATGTATATAATTTTTTTATTTGTAGACACTAGATTATTCTAGTGTATCTACTATATCTATTGTACCTTTTGTGTTCATATACACAGTTTGTTGGACGTTATATTGCCTGGATTTATATCTGGATTTATACATCTGGATCTATGCCCTCATCTAGTTAATTTTTTACTTATCCTAAGCCTCACATTTTGTTGAGGTGGTACATCTCCTGGTGCTTGTGCTAGAGACAAGAGTTTTGCAAGACTCTGATAGGCCCTATCAAGATATTGGACAGAGGTTTTGTGTGGGGAGTAGTGGTGGGGAGGAGGAGAGGGGTGGTGGAGGAGAGGAGGAGGAGGTGGAGGAGAATGTAGAGGAGGATGTAAAGGAGTTGGAGGAGGAGGTGGAGGAGACAGAGGAGCAGGAGGTGGAGGAGAAGGTGGAGGAGGAGGTAGAGGAAAAGCAGGAGGAGGAGGGGTGTATAGAGGAGTAGGTGGGTGGTGGCAGGGTGGGCCTAGCACCATGCACACTTAGGAAAGGGACAGAGGGGAAGGGGCCTGATCCCAGGGAAACAAACATGCCTCAGGGACAGGTCAGGGAGGCAAGGGTCCCCATCTACAGTCGGGAGGGCAAGAGGCTAAGGGCAAGCACAGGGCCCACAATTATTCGGCTTTATGACATCTGGGCCAAGGTGAGGAGGATGATGGCCAAGGAGGACAAGAATGTGACTGTGACCTATAATGAGTTGGAGAGGATCACCAAGGACTTTCTGAGACAGTTGCCGGCTGCTGGAACAGGACCCAACCTCCATGTCAGGTGAATATGACATACACCAAAATGCCACCACATGTACATCACACACACTACACATGAACATGATGACCAACAAAGGCACTGACATGTTAGCTCCAAGGAATTAACAAGGGATAGATGGACGCGTCATTAAATCCATGAAACTGACAAATCACTGTCATTCCTGGGCACAACAACAGTAATCAACCAATAGATAGCCCGTGCATTGGTGTGCCCACCGCAGCCCATGCAGTTGAAGAACGCAGCCAGAATCAAGATAGCGTTGGGAGACAAGAACGATCAAGACCAAGAGCCAAAGAATAGATCACATCTAGCAAATGATAGCTAATCTGAGTTGCAATTAGAGTATCATCCAGGTTCAAGCCTAGATGTCAGATAGTTAGGAATGCCCACAAAACATGTACTATTCATCATACTTTTCTCTCTTTCAGCATCACAGAGATCTGGGTCCAGTGGCGAGCCATAGGCGTGGGCGTCGGCTCCATTGGAGCAGAAAGTGGAGGAGCAGTGGGTGGAGGAAGGAAAATGACCCGAGAGCCTTGGCTCAGAGGATGTCATATGGCTAGTGGGGTCAGCAGCAGGGTCACTGGCAACACTCCCGGGTTTCAACCTTACTATCCCCCTGGATGCCAGCAGCCAGCCACAAACCCGCCCCCTACACAGCAGTGCAATGGACTGGCCGCTATCACCACCCCCGCCACACCACCGCCAGTTTTGCCCTAGGCTCCAGCTGGGCCCCAGACCCTCCCCGCTCAGACACTGCCACCTGCTCACTTGGCCATGCCACACAGGCTTTCATCCGGGATGCTGGCCCTCATGCGACAGCAGGTGTAGTTGCTTCTGGGGATCCAGGCCAGCATCTCTGCCAATCATGCAGAGGTAATGCACAGCATGGAGGCATCATCTGATAACTGAATCCTACTTGGCCGGACTGCTCAGGGTTAGAGCGGACCAGAGAGCATTCGAAGGAGTGACCACGGAGGCCAGGCAAAGCGCTTTGGTTCCCAGCCCTATCGCCTCCATCCGGAGGCATCCCCCAGCCACCCGCAGCCCGCCCCTCCTCTCCTCCCACTATGCCTCCACCAATGCAGGTGCACTCCTCAGTAACAATCTATTGGTCCCAATGTTAACCTAATCTAGCCTGGCTACAGAGTCTTGGATCTTGGCCTATGTGATGGTGATATTTTGTATGCAGATGGCTACCTCCCATCATATGGTCTACGATCCTCTTCTCTGTGGACACATAAGGTTCTGTTGAACGTCACAAATTGATGGTTACTGAGGAATGCTGTTGAGAAGAGATGCTGCAGTCCCTATGATTTTTAAGGCCTTATTTTGTAGGTTTTGTCTTTTTTTTTTCTTCTTTTTTTTTGTTTTAGGTACAATTTAAGTCTATGAAGGCATCTTCTGCATCTGCAAGCATTGTGAATGAAATGTATGAGATGTAAGGTTTTCCCAGTGCCTCTCAGGTAGACATTCCTTCAATGCCAGCCCCCTTAACATGTAGGTCCCACAATCTTAAAGCTATCATATAGCCAGATATCTCAGACATGATTGTTGTTAGCTTAAATGTAGACTAATAACGCTAAGGCGGAGAACTTGCAAAGTCTCAGAATGGCATGTTAATGACAGCCAGCATT
The DNA here is from genome assembly GCA_027410445.1 of Discoglossus pictus. Classification (NCBI taxonomy): domain Eukaryota; kingdom Metazoa; phylum Chordata; class Amphibia; order Anura; family Alytidae; genus Discoglossus; species Discoglossus pictus. The sequence goes on from CM050167.1 coordinate 398,221,242, forward strand.
AATATATGCACTAGTGACGCATGTGATCCTGACCTCAATATTAGTCTGTGAACAGATCCTTGGGTCTGATGTAAGTAACAGTGAATCTGGCTGCTGACCTTTGTGTCCTCTCCAAATTAATGGGTATTTTCCCATATTGCTGATTATCCAGAGACCTAGCTAATAGTTATTAATGCTTGCAGATGGGAATCAGGTGAGTTGGTATATTGGTACAGTATTTAGTACTGTACTGTACATGATTATTTATTTTTATCCTTCTCCACCTTGTTTTAGTTGACCACTTTATTTTTGTTTTTGGCACCACGCTGTATGTGTGAACCTGGATCGGAATACACAGTCCAGAGGTTGAATCATCTGTTTCATTGAGCAGATCCAGACAAGTTAAATGTAGTGATTTCTGATGATCCTTTTTTTCATCAGATGTTGGCGCAGCGGTGTAGTGACCACAAGTTGTGACCCTGGTAGGTGCTATGCATCATGCTTATTCTAGACTATGACATTACTCCCTATAGGTATCGCCTTTTCCCCACAAGCATCTTGCTCACCCGGGATCCACCCACACCTCACCCATGATATTAATGCACAGTCTTGAATATTTCTGATTGTGGTCTGTGTATGAAATAAAGCTTTGTTATACCGTTCTAACTGTGTCAGTGTGTTTTCAATGGTTGGGGTTATGGGACATCCACATGCATCACATTATTGTCAAATTCCTGTATCAGTAAACTAATGAGCCCTAGTTACTATGCAACAGCATTAGATATCATATAATAATATATATCATATATAATCAAAATAAAGGGTTAATACACATGCAAGGTCCAATATGTGATACTGTGAAGTATGAACATTCCCCTGAGGGCCTGCTAACAATATGACAGGTAATACTGGAGTGGGTTGCCAGCTCCTTCCCTAGTGGACTGTGATTTGTCTGACCTCTCTGCTATGACGTGCCCAGCTACAGTGGCCCTACATGGTATAGCTCACAGCTTCATTCAGATCCACAAGCCCCTTCACTACCACCACCACCACTTAGCAATCCAGAAGGGGACCAGGGGAACATACATTACACTAATGTAATTTGATGCATAGCAAAACATAATGGGAAGTCACCAAATGGGAATAGCTATACACCTTGGCACATGGCCATCAGCAATGGCGTGGGACTTTCCAGGCTGAGCGTAGCAGAGATTACCCTTGATGGAGGTGAGTTTTTGAGGCCCCTACTAATGTGTTAGAGTAGATTAGTGTGGTGTATGTTCCCCTGGTCCCCTTGTGGATTGCAAAGTGGTAGTGGTGAACGGGCTTGTGAACCTGAATGAAGCTGTGAGCTATACCATGTAGGGCCCGTGTAGGTGGGAAGATGATAGCAGAGAGGTCAGACAAATCACAGTCCACTAGAGACGTGTTACGAGTAGAAAATATGACTCGCAAGGGCTTTTTCAAACACTTATCACAGCTGCAGCAGCAATTTAAAATACACTAATGTATTTTAAAAGCATGGGAAGGCATGGAAAGACATTACAATTAATTGCCGTCTCAAACTCACAAATATGCAATAAAAACATTTTCAATTTAATTTTTTTTAAATGTTTCTGTTTTTTGTGTGAAATGGACTTTAGTTTTTTTTATACAGTTGATTTAACCTTCCTAACGGTAATCCCGAGTGTGACTCGGAATTAATCGTCACATCGGTTAACTCAGGGAGGATGTGGAGGGGGCACAGTGCTGCGGAGTTTGTCTGGGCCCCCTCAGCACACCATTGCTCCTCCCCATCTTCCTCCTCCTCCCCATCTTCCTCTTCCACATCTTCCTCCTCTTCCTCCCCCTTTATCCTTCCTCCTTCCCCCCTCTCACCTCTCAAGTCTTCTTTTTAGTTTCCGATCAGCTCCTGCTGCTGATCGGAGGCCCGCAGCGCGTCTGATGCCTGTCTCTTGAACCGGAATATGCTAATGACGTGACGCGCTTGTGCCGGTTCCAGGGAAAGGTATAAGACGTGCACAGACCTCTGATCAGCAGCAGGAGCTGATCGGAGGCTAAGAAGAAGAGAGAAGAGAGGGGGGAGGGAGGAAAGAGAAAGTTGAAGGGGGGAGAGTAGGTGAGGGGGAAAGAGGAGGGTGAGGGGGAAGAGCGGAGAAGCGGAGGCCAGGGGAAAAGAGGGGAAGAGGAGGATGAGGGGGAAAGAGGAGAGTGAGGGGGAAAGATGGGGATGGGGAGAAGAGGGGGGAGAGGAGGATGAGGGGGGAAGAGGAGGATGAAGGGGAAGAGGAGGATGAGGGGGGAAAGGTGGAGGATGAGGGGAGAAATGAGGGGGAAGAGGAGGATGAGGGGGAAGAGGAGGATGAGGGGGGAAAGGAGGAGGGTCAGGGGAGGAGGATGAGGGGGAAGATGAGGAGCATAAGGTGGGAGGATCAGGAGGATAAGGGGGAAATGGGGCTGGATAAGGGGGGAAATGGAGGTGGGACAGATAAGTGGGGAGAGGAGATAATGGAGGAGGAGAAGGAGGATAAGGGGAAAGGGAGGAGTAGAGGGGGAAGGATGTATTGGTGTCTAAAGGCGGTATGATTATGTCAGTATTTTAGAATGTACCGCTTTAACATACTAAATACTGAAATAATCTTACCGCCAGGCGGGTTAATGATTTTTATTGATTTCTACATTGCTGGATTGCGAGTCCGATTGCTACATGTACTGCTCAACACTAATTAATTTGTAGTCTCTGAGTAAAGTTTAAGTATAAACTCCATGTTTTACTAATGTCATGATGACGGTCTCATTTACTATTGGCTGTGTCTAAGAAGTTGATTACGAGCTTGCTTAAATATTGATAGATCATATAATCACGCCCGCTGAAATTCGACTTACGAGTGCACAGCTTACTTACAAGTAAAGGCTGATAAATTGCAGAGTGCACTAATTGTGCCCAGGTGAGAAGGCAGAAGTTAATATAAACAGGAGAAGGGGCGAACTTGTGAGCTTGCGAACATTTTCAGTATCAAGTGCAATTCTGGTAAAAGTGTAGGAGTTTAAATAAAAGGAGGGACTTCAAAGAAAAGGGAGGGCAGATTTATAGTGCAAAGGAGGAAAACTTTATACAAATATATTATTTTAAATTCTTTATTTTTCCCACTGAAATTTTGTAGACAATAATAATAATTATGAGGCAGTCCAGTGGCAACCTCACTCAGTGTACATCCTGTCATATGCATGCACTACTGGAACAGATGATCCATGGTCCATACCTCTGTGAGAGGTGTGAGCATGTTGCCTCTCTGCATGCTCAAATTGAAGATTTGGAGCGGAGAATTGCAGCACTTAGTGATATTGCTCCACTGGAAAGGGGGTTAGTGCTAACTGAGCACAGTTTAGCTGGGCCTAGCATGGACGGTGGAGCTGTGGCTTGTGATGATGTCCAGGGAAGTAGCTGGGTTACAGTTACCAGGGGAAGCAGGGGGAACAGAAGGAGGCAGGCCAGTTCTGAGTTGGCAAACACCAACAGATTTGCCAGATTGAGTGAAACTGTTGGGGATGTCCATTCAGGAATGGCAATGCCAGATAGAGCTGTTCCCTCTAACATCCGGGAGAACAGCTGTACTGGAGGAGAGGGAGGGCAGAATAGGCAGAGCAACAGACAGGTTTTGGTTGTAGGGGACTCTATTATTAGGAAGGTAGACAGGGTGATTTGTCACTCAGATCCCAACAATCAAACAGTTTGCTGTCTCCTGAATGCTCGGGTTCGTCAAGTTGTGGATCGGGTAGACAAATTATTGGGAGCGGCTGGAAGTTAACCAGCGGTCTTGGTACATATTGGTACCGATGACAAAGTTAGTGCAAGATGGAGTGTCCTAAAGAATGATTTTAGAGAACTTGGTAATAAGCTGAAGGCAATGATCCTTCAAGGTAGTATTTTCTGAGATACTACCAGTACCACGTGCTAGCCCAGGGAGGCAGAAGGAGCTTAGGGAGGTTAATGCGTGGCTAAAGATTTGGTGCACTAAGGAGGGGTTTGGGTTTTTAGAGCATTGGGCTGACTTCTCACTTCGGTGCAATCTCTACAGTAGGGATGGATTGCACTTTAATGATGAGGAAGCTTTTTTACTAGGGGATAGGATGGTAGAAAGGCTGGAGGAGTTTTTAAACTAGTAGGTGGGGAGGAGGGACTAGATATAAGTAATGGGGTAGAAAGTGTAGAGGGTATAAGGGATGAATTAACAATTCATAGGGGAGGAGATGGGGAGGTGTAGTATAGTCAATAGGGAGGTAGTACTAAGTAATTCAAGTACAGTGGCAGGCACTTCAGAACTACAGACTCATAACATAAGGTGTATGCTTGCTAGTGCCAGAAGCTTGCCATTAAAAAATGGGAGAGTTAGAATTATTAGCAATTAATAAAAAAGGGGATTTAATAGGCGTTATCGAAACGTGGTGAGATGAATCTCATGACTGGACTGTTAATCTAGATGGTTATAACCTATTCAGGAAAGATAGAGGCAATGGTAAACGAGGAGGAGGGATTTGTCTGTATGTTAAGCCTGAATTTAAGCCTATAGTCAGAGAAGATATTTATGGTGGACCTAGTGATAAAGCTGAATGTTTGTGGGTAGAGTTAAATAGCGGAGCAGCAAATTCCAAAAGAATATTAGTAAGATTATGCTATAAACCCCCAAATATAGCTGAAAGTGAGGAAATACAATTATTGTTACAGTTGAAAAGGCAGCTAAGCATGGGCAAGTTCTAATAATGGGAGATTTAATTACCCTGAAATAAACTGGATAAATGAGACCAGCAGTTCATCTAAGTGGAGCAGGTTCTTGAGTACACTCAGGGATCATTATCTGGCCCAGGTTGTACAAGAGCCTACTAGAAATTAAGCTATCTTAGATTTACTAATCCCAAATAATATTGATATAGTATCAAATGTTGGAATAGGGCAACCTTTGGGAAACAGTGATCACAACACAGTCTCATTTGAATAATAATAATAATTAGTGATCAGGAAAAGGCAGATGAGCTAAATAGGTTCTTTTCTTCGGTATACACAAGGGAAGTACCAGTGGTTGGGACACGGCAACATAATGGGGCTACATTACCTTTGCCAAATAATTGGTTAACACAGGAAGTAATCCAAAAGAGGTTGGAAAAAATACATGTTAATAAAGCCCCGGGTCCTGATGGAATACATCCAAGGGTACTAAGGGAACTGGGTTCTGTAATAGCCAAACGATTATATTTAATTTTTCAAGATTCACTCAACACAGGGTCTCTACCAGATGACTGGAGAAAAGCAGATGTGATACCTATATTTAAAAAGGGAGCAAGAGCAAATCCGGGGAATTATAGACCAGTGAGCCTCACTTCTGTAGTGGGGAAGCTTTTAGAAGAGTTAATAAGGGATAATATACAAGAATATGTCTATTTGAACAGGATTATAAGTAGGAGTCAACATGGATTTATGAGGGATAGGTCATGTCAAACAAATCTAATTAGTTTCTATGAGGAGGTTAGTAGGAACCTGGATCAAGGCAACTCAGTGGATGTAGTCTTTTTGGATTTTGCAAAGGCTTTTGATACAGTGCCACATGGGAGACTATTGTGCAAACTAAGAGATACAGGAATTGCAGTAAATATCTGCTCATGGATTGAGAGCTGGCTAAAAGACAGGAAGCAAAGGGTTGTTGTAAATGGAACATATTCCGATTGGACTAATGTGGTAAGTGGGGTTCCTCAGGGTTCAGTATTAGATCCTCTCCTTTTTAACATATTTATTAATGACTTAGAGGTAGGATTGGAGTTTGGTGTCTACATTTTCGCTAATGACACTAAGTTGTGCAAGGTAATTAAATCAGATAGTGATGTGCTTTCCCTCCAAAGGGATTTACATAAAATTGAGGAATGGGCATCTAAATGGCAGATGACATTTAATACAAATACATGTAAAGTTATGTATCTGGGAAGGAAAAATAGCCATGCAATTTATAATCTTAATGGAGCAAATCTAGGTGTATCAGATATTGAAAGGGATTTGGGAGTGCTTGTGGAGAACCACCTAGGTAACAGTGCTCAGAGCCAAGCAGCAGCTGCAAAGGCAAATACAATATTAGCATGTATTAAGAAGGGTATAGAAGCCAGGGAAGCAAATATAATTCTGCCACTATACAAATCTCTAGTACGCCCTCATTTGGAATATGGAGTACAATTTTGGGCACCACTTCATAAAAAGGACATTTTAGAGCTGGAAAAGGTACAGAGGAGGGCAACAAAACAAATAAGGGGAATGAAGGGGCTAAGTTATGAAGAAAGACTAACCAAATTACACTTATTTTCTCTAGAAAAAAGGCGTCTAAGAGGAGATATGATTACCTTATATAAATACATCCAGGGTCAGTATAAAGATTTGTCAAGGGAGCTTTTTGTGCCAAGAGATTTTCAACTGACAAGAGGACATCCCTTGAGGTTAGAAGTAAAAAGATTCCACCTTAAAGAAAGAAAAGGATTCTTAAAAGTAAGGGTGGGTAATCTGTGGAATTCTCTACCAGAGGAGGTGGTGACAGTGGATTCGATTGATAACTTTAAAAGGGCACTGGATTTATTTCTAATTAAAAAGGGAATTCAGGGTTATCATGGATAATTAGAGAGGCAGTTTTGATCCAGGGAGAAGTTCAGTCAACTAATTAATTAATAGTTAATCCGCATATTTCAGATCAGAGGAGATCTTAAAAGGTTGAACTTGATGGACTGAAAGTCTTTTTTCAACCTTAAATACTACGTAACTATGTAACTATGTGGAGGCTGTAAGAGGGCTTGTGGGTTACCGACAACTGTATGTGTCCAAATGTTTATAAAAGATATAGCCCACAGCACAATTATGGGTTAGAGGCAATTGTGGGCTTGCAACTGAATGTGTAGACATAGTGTATTCTAATTCTGGCCACAAGCCCATTTCAGAAATGCTGAATGGTTTTTGTAATGGACTCATTTATTGTAACTCTGTCCAGCCATTAGAAGATACAATATAAATGAAATAATGCTATAAATACCTTGATGATTGATAGGATGTATTAATTATACTGTGCCACATCTTTTTGCATATGCAATATCCCTGCATGGGATTATATTTTTTTCCCCACATATCAAATAATTTGTTGATTCATCAATCAATCAGCATACCAGGCATATCTGTCAGCCACTTCTCCTCTGAGCTCCCACAAGCTAATGTTCATTGCTTCAATTACCTCTTCTATTCATCTCCACCTCTGCCACCCCCTTCTTCGTGTGCCTTCAATCTCTGCATCAGAGTCTTCTCTAAGGAATTTGGTCTTCTTATGTTATGGATACAATATCTGACCTTCAGGCTCATGAGCAAATGCTCCAGTGAACAATTTGGCTTAATTTCCTGTAGCATAGGTTGAGTCTTCTTGCATTGTAAATTCTACAGCACCCAGTCTTCTTTATGGTACAGCTCTCACATCCTTGGGATATCATAGTTCTAACTATGCAGACCTTTGTTGATAGTGTAATATCTTTTCTTTTTAATAGCTTGTGCACTCTTGCCATAGCTTTCTTCCCCAGAAGCAAACATGGCTACAGTCACCCTCTGCAGAGATATTGGAGCCCAGAAAAATAAAATCTGTCACTGCCTCCACTTCCTCCCCATCTATTTGCCAGGAAGTGAGATTGCCGTTTGCCATGATCTTCGTCTTTTTAACGTTGAGCAGCTGGCCAACTTTTGCACTCTCTTCTTTCATTCTCATCAATAGGTCCTTTAGTTCCTCCTCTCTTTCAGCCATCAAAGTAGTATCATCAGCATATCTGACTTTTAATGATATTTCCCTCAGCAATGTTGATTCTTGCTTTGGATTTATCCAGTTCAGCCTAAATCATAATATATTCACAAATTGAATAAATAAGGTGACAATATACAACCTTGTTGCCCTCCTTCCCCAATCTTGAACCATTTTGTTGTTTAATGTTCGGATCTGACCGTGGCTTCTTGGTATACATATACATTTCTCAGGAGGTGGATGATATGGTCTGGTACTCCCATCTCTTTAAGGACATGCACATTATGTTGTGATCCACACAGTCAAAGGCTTTAGAATAATCTATGAAGCAGAAGTAAATGCTTTTCTGGAACTCTCTTGCTTTCTCTGTTATCCAGCGGGCATTAGCAATTTCATCTTTTCTGTTTCTGCCTTCGCAAAACCAGGCTGGCACATGATAGTCCCCAGCTCCATATATTGTTGGAGCCAAGCTTGCAGGATGTTAAGCATTACCTTGCTGGCATTTGAAATAAGTGCAATTTTTCGATAATTGGAGCACTTTTTTGCACTGCCTCTTTTGGGATTGGGAAGTAGACTGATCGTTTCCAGTCTATTATCCACAGTTGAGTTTTCCAAATTTATTAACATAATCCAAGCAACAGTTTCACAGCATCATCTTGTAGGACTTTGAATTGTTAAGCTGGGATTCCAACAACTCCTGCAGCCTTGTTATTAGCAAGACTTCCCAGGGTCCATCCCTCTTCACTCATACAATGGCACCTATTAAATTTGCCTATTTGTAGCTCCTGAAGCAGTAAATGAGCTTACAAAAGTTACAGCTATTAAATTGGTCTCTTTTTAGCTACCCACAAACGATCTGCGGGTTACAGGAGGAAAAAACCCTACGGGCTGTTAAAATCAGAAATCCTTCCCAGGTAAGCATTTGATCTTTCAAGCTTGTAACTTTGTAATGTCACTATCGCAAATCGCAATTAAATTCCTCAAAGACACACTTGTGTTCAAACCCGTAAAAGGCAAATGTAGCCAAAAATATTATGGGCTCCAAATAGGACCCGCAAAGGGTTTACAGACAAGTCCTTAATACTGTAAAAGACAATATACACACACCACTGGACTTTAAAATATGGGGAAAGTATGGAAAGGCATTACAATTACTTGCACAACAATCCCCAAATAAAAAAATAGGCATTTATATATTTTTTTATTTTATCATATGTTGGAATGGTCATGCACATGCCAATATGAAAGGCCATGCTGCAACATGCAGAAAGCAATTAAAGATACACTACCTGATTAAATTGCAACAGAAAAACAGGAAACTACTTGCCATAGGCTGTAATGTGGACCCTAAAATATAAATATAATTGAATACACTGTACATCTCACTCATCAAATCTACATTGGGAAAATAAATAGAGGCCAAATCATACCACCACATCACATATATCAAGTACCATATTTGGTTGTTCAGTCCTTCAGTTGTGTCCGACTCCCTGTGACCCTATGGACTGCAGCAAAATTTAGCTATGTCTCTATCTGTGCTTATCCACAAGGTTTGCATGCCAAAGATACTGGTGTGGGTTGACAGTTCCTTCTCTAGTGGACTGTGATTTGTCTGACCTCTCTGCTATGACCTGCCCTCCTAGAGTGACCCTACATGGTATAGCGCACAACTTCCTTGAAGTACACAAGCCCCTTCACCCCCACAAGGTAGCGATCCAGAAGGGAAACATACACCACACTAATCTACTCTAACCCATCAGGAAGGGCCGCAAACACACACAGAGGCTGTGCAGAGGTACGTGGAGTAACAGCCAACTCACCTCATCTCTGCTACGCCCATCCTGGAGAGTCCCACGCCATTGCTGGTGGTCATGTTCCCAGATGTATACCCATTATCATTTGGTGATAGCCCATTAAGTGTTGTGCTATCAATCAATTCACATTATCACCTGTCATATTGTTATCAGCCCTTCAGGGGAATGTTGATACTCCATACAGTATGACAAATTGGACCTGTCATGTGTATTAACCCTATATTATTATATATTATTATATATATATATTATTATTTGATATATCATCAAATTATTATTATTATATGTATTAATCTATTGCATAGTAACTAGGGCTCATTAGTTTACTGATATAGGAATGTGACATATATGTGATGTATGTGGATGTTGCAAAACCCCAACCATTGAAACTACACTGACACAGTGAGAACAGTATAACGAAGCTTTATTTCATACACAGAGCACAATCAGACATTTACAAGACTGTGCATTATTATCATGGGTGTGGAGTGGGTGGATCCTGGGAGAGCAAGAGGCTTGTGGGAAAAAGGGGATACCTACAGGGGGTAATGTGATAGTCTAGAATAATCATGATGCATAGCACTTACTAGGGTCACATGTGGTCACTACACCGCTGCAAACAGAATCTGGTGAAAAAAAAGGATCATCAGAAATCACTCCATTTTAGAAACCTTTAATGTGCATAACACTTACAACTTGTCTAGATCTGCTCAATGAAACAGATGCAAAAACCTCTGGACTGTGCAATCCAATCCAGTTTCACACATACAATGTGTTCCCAAAACAAAAATCTGAAAAGAAGCGGTCAAAAAAAAAAAAGACGTAGGAGAATAAAAAAAACAAAGTAAAAACATGTATGTATAGTACAGTGATAAATATTGTAACTGTGATAATATACCAACTCACCTGATTCCCATCTGCAAGCATTATTATCTTTTAGGTCTCTGGATAACTCACTGGCCGTGATCATTAACAATGATGTGTCATCTCACAATAAATGCTTAGCTATGATCAGCGTCAGTGGTCAAGATGTACTCCATATGATATTGTTCATCAACATTGATATGACATCCATCAGCTATACAGGTGTTACCACACGGTAAAGGATAACCATGATATCAGCAATAGGGGACAAATAGTCATTAATACGGAGAGGACACAAAGGTCAGCAGCCAGATTCAATGTTACTTACATCAGACCAAAGGATCTGGTTTCAGACTGATATTGAGGTCAGGATCAAATGCTTCTCTAGTGCATATATTAATGCTGGCTATCATTAACTGCCTTAGCGGTATTAGTCTACATTTAAGCTAACAACAACCATGTCTGAGATATCTAGCTATATGATAGCTTTAATATTGTGGGAGCTACATATTAAGGGGCGCTGTTGTTGAAGGAATGTCTACCCGAGAGGCGCTAGGAATATCTTACAATTACTTAATTTCCTTGACAATGCTTGCAGATGCAGAAGATGCCTTCATGGGCCTGAATTGTGCCTAAAACAAAACAAACTCTTCTCAACAGCATTCCTCATTGACCATCAATTGGTGAACTGTTAAACAAAACCCTTTGTGTCCACAGAGAAGAGATTGTGGACCATTTGATGGGAGGTAGCCATCTGCATACAAAATATCACCATCACATAGGCCAAGATCCAAGACTCTGTAGTCAGGCTCGATTACGTGAACATTTGGACCAAAAGATTGTCATTGAGGAGTGCTGTTGAGAAGGCACAAATATATGTGCAGCCCCTACATCCTCCTCCACCTTGCATAAGGGCCCTTTCCCTGTGGGTGACGGCTGTCTCCTTGGTGGTAGTGGGTGGGGGGCAGGGGGAGGCATCTCCCCAGGAGGCAGCAGCACATTCAGTGGCGGTGCTGGTGCCAGTGGTCGTGGTGGATGTATGGGGAGGAGTAGAGCAGCCGTGCTGTGGGTGTGCGGGGGAGGTCTCCGGGTGGAGAAGGTGGGGCTGGGGACCAGAGGACTGCTTATGGCATCTGTAGTCAGTTACTGTAATGCGCTCTGGTTCTTAAATCTCTTATGATAAGAGTAACATATTTTGCATATCTATGATGTGTTGAATGTCTTCATAGAACTGGACAACTTCAGCCTCTCCAGCATCCATGATTGGAGCATAGACTTGTGATATTAAATGGCTTGCCTTGAATTCAAGTTGAAATCATTCTGTAATGTTTGTAGCCTAGCACTGCTGTGGCCACTCTTTGTTTGACTCTGAGGGCTTCTTCATTTATCTGCGGGATTCTTGAACACAGAAGAAGATCTGGTTGTTGTCTGATGTGAAATAGGCCATTCTAGTTCATTTGAGTTCACTAAATCCCAGGATATCAATATGTAATGTTGTCATCTCATGTTTGACCATGTCCAGTTCGCCTTGTGCATAATTCTAACATTTCAGGTTCCTATGCTGAATTGCAGCAGTAGACTTTCCCTCCAGACATATCCACAGCAAGGTATCCTTTTGACTTTGGCCCAACCATTTAATTAGATTGGGTGCGACTTATACTCCCCATCTGCTCCTCCTCAGTAATTTGGTAGACATTTTTGACTTGAGGAGCTCATCATCCGGTGCCATATCGCTATATGCTTATCCATAGGGTTATCTTGGCAAAGATACTGGCGTGGGTGGCCAGTTCCTTCTCTAGTGGACCATACAATAAATATTTGTATAAATATTATATTATGAGCATGCTTTGCTGTCCTAATTGCAATGTTAGAGGGCAGAGGGTCCCAAAAGTAATACACCCCTTCACTAAAAGTCCAGCTTGCAGAGGGTTCTCAGCCTACCCATTTGCCATGTGGTGTGCATATCCTTCAGGACGCTCATGCCCCAAATTAATCCAAAAGTTTGTACTAAACTAATGGTGGAGTAATGGCCCACCTTCATGGGCAGATAAAGGCTGGGGTGAGACTAGGTAAGTAGGTAAATTAATTTATATTTTATTTTCCCTCCCACCGCACCACAGTATGGGTCACCCTAAGGACACCTAGTTAACAATGGCATCCAGGTTAATTTTTTAAAAGATACCCATCCCCAGGGCATTGTGATGGGCTAGGAGTTATTTCTCAAATAATAAATCCTGATTTTTGGTTGCTAAATTCAGTGATCTAAAGATGGCCTGGTGCTTTTAATGCTGGACACGCTAACATGTTCCTAGCACTCCCATGGTAGGCCCCGATGGTGGTGGTTGTGATGTGCCAGCCTAGGCTGTAACCTATAGTAAATCCCTTGATGACCAGAGGTTCTGGATCTAAGGTCATCGCGGCTCATCGCAGCACATTGTAGCCCCTCGTGATATCCCCAGTGTGCAGCGAGTGATTTATTTATAAAATATATTCTAAGCTTTATTACATTTACTACAATTCCACTCAATACTCCTTGGTAGCTGCATGGCATTATTATATTCTAAAATATTGGGAATAACTAAATCTTCTAGGTTTAATATTTCCCAGATAACAGAATGTATCAGTTGTTTTTCAGATATTAAATATTAAAGTGTAAGGGCCACTGTGGTCCAACACTTATTAGCATGCATTTAACAAATGTTTTAAAAGCTAAAAAAAAAAAAAAAAAGATTTTGAATGAGAATAAACTAAATATAAATAGTGACATTTCGTTTTCCCTCCTGTGTGCTAATATGCTCAGGGAAACAGAGGTGCAGTGAGCCGTATGGCTGTCTGAACTTCCATATTCCACATATAGAGCCTCATTCAATTGAGAAATTGTAGCTTACGGGCGCATGTAATGTATCCTGTAAACTAATGTGTTATTCAATTGGCGTCTTTTTGCGAGCCGCAAACGATTTGCAGGTTACTGGCTGAAAATTGTTGCTGTTGTTACAACCGTGACATCTAAGCCTTTGATCTTTCACGTCTGCAAGAGTTACGGTGGCTAAAATCGCAAATCGCTATTCAATTGCCACAATTCTGCAAGCCCGCAAATGTTTTCACACCTGTAAATGGCAAATGTAGGAGAAAATCCTACGAGTACCAGATAGGACTCGCAAGGGGGTTAAAGACATGTCTGGAGCACAGTAAATGCAAATAAAAATCACTACTGCACTGTAAACGATGGGGAAAGCGATGATAGACATTATAATTAATTACAACAGTCTGAAGCCCCCAAATCATAAATCAAAAATTATTTATTTTTATGTGTCATTTCGGGGCTATATCGATCTCGGGAATCAACGAGTTAATACATATCAGGCCACCCATATGGGCTAGAACAGTATTGGCATTCATTTTTATTATTTTGTATTTTGCGGTTTTGCGAGTCTAATCACATCTCGGACCCCTGAAACAAATTGATTGACATGTAACCTCATGTTTTACTGCCGTAAATATGGCGGTCTCATTTTTTATTGGCTGTTTCTAAATGGGTAGTTACAGCCTTGTTTGATTGAACATGATCACACTCTGAAATGCTACATACGATTGCATGATTTACGGTTTCAGCTTTTGGCCCATAACTTGAGCGCTTGTTCAATTGTATCGCTCTGTAATTGTAGCAAAGTTCAAGCCCGCAGACATACGACCTGTATACCGTGAGTTGCGACCTTGCAATTGAATGAGGCTCTTAGTGTTTTTGTCCCCATCCTCAAAAGTTTAAAATAATTTGAAAATATTTAATTTATTTAAGTCTATTGTAAACTCAAATACAAATAAGTTATTGTTTACACTAGAATGGAGGGTCATCCCTAACCCCTAAAATAACCCTTTAAGAGGCAAATTACATTTCCAAAAGTTGCTATGCCGTGGAACAATACATTTCAACAATTTTGTAATTTGATGTCAATAAAAATGATCAAGTTCATGTACAAACATATTTTAAAATTTGAGCTTTAAAACTCTGTTTTCAGCAAATAAAATATAACTTTTTGTGCTTTACTGATATATTTCTTAAAAAAATGTAATTATTCCTAATAATATATTTTATATAATAAAAATAGTGCAATACATCTTAAAAGTAATGTTTTGTGTGTTAATTTATCACAATCTTGTAAAAAAAACAATAATAGAAACCACTGAGAATAATACAATTAATACCATTATTTATACCATTATTTTTGTCCCACAAATGAAACTGTTTTTGTGTCCTCATCGCCTCAGGCTAATTGGTCCTTTGAACTTGGCTTTCCAGGGAGTATCTGATCAGATCAGGAGTGGAGACACTCTGTCTGTTGATAATTGGCCAGCTCTCCATTCACACTGGCCCCTGGCGCCGGCCATCTCTTCACCCGATCTACTGGATCCCTTACAACCATGCACCTCACACCTGGTGAAACCTCTGCCCCAGGGACCGTGGTAATACACTTTCTTAAACTCCCTGGGGAAATTGCAGTATTTTAGTAACAAACATGACTGGTTGCAACCGTTACATTAATAAATTCACACAATAATACAATAATTCTGATCATCCCCATATTGTAGCCCTCTCCATGAACAAGATGGCTCCCCCATCCCACAGAGCACACAATTAGAAAGTAGCTGTTCAAATATTGAGGCTGGGAGGACATGGGGGGAGAGAAGGAAGATACTAAGAATACTAATAGTCCTTGTCATGTCAGGGCCCCCAATAGTCCAAAAAAAAAACACAACGTTTTCCCCACCCCATTATGTCACAAGAGTATTGACTTTAAGTCTCCTACATGTATAACGTAGGCAGGTTGCGAGCGCATGTTACAGCTAGTTAGTTGCGGGCAATAACTCCAGCTTTCGAGTCAGTGACACTTACAGGCTTTGTTTTTTAGGGAAAATGTAATAGGTCTGCAAACTTGCTTGTTTAGAACTCAGACAGCTTTACGGGCTTTTTTGTGCAGGAGGAATATAATTGAGGCCTATGTTCTCCCTCCGAAAGTTAGCTGTACCAATATCCTGTACCAATATCCTGTACCAACATCAATGAATCTACTTCATCCATTGCAATTCACCTTATGTCTGCTAAGAAAATCCCAAAAAAATTGTACGGTTGAAATGTAAACTGCTGATTGACCTTCTAGGTTTTCTACCTCTCTGGTGGACCCTTCTGTGTGCTCTCTTGGTTTCTTAAAAACATAAACAACAATAATCCAATTTTGAAGTGAACCCAACATCCTTTTAATGCAGACTTGAAATGCATAACAGTTGGTACACTGCTTTTAATGCTAAAATATTGGATCATATATTGCTTAAATTGAAGAGCCATATTCCTTTGTAACTCTGAGCCAGTCTATATGGCCCAATGGGAAACTGAACGTAGATTTTCTGGATTTTCCCAACATTTGAGAGATATTTTGAGAGTGGCAGATATTATAATTCTGCTATTCCAATCTCGCAGATGTCCTTTGAATAGACTGTGAAACACCTGTTAAGGAAGTTACGAGATCTGTCAAATATGAAATGTTCTTCCATAGATACATTCTTGTAGAGACTGAACGAAAACAAAGAAGCAATTTGCATATATTGTATTGCTACAAAATAGAAGCGCTCTATAGTTTACCTACTGTGTATACATATATATATATGAACTATATTCGATGTGTTTACATACAGTTCCTCTAGA
Organism: Discoglossus pictus; assembly: GCA_027410445.1. Classification (NCBI taxonomy): domain Eukaryota; kingdom Metazoa; phylum Chordata; class Amphibia; order Anura; family Alytidae; genus Discoglossus; species Discoglossus pictus. The sequence goes on from CM050167.1 coordinate 398,237,402, forward strand.
GAGATGCACAAATGGAAATTGGAGTGAATATCCATCCATACAAGTCCAAAACCACAATAATAGAGATGCCAGAGGTGTGCAGCTTCTTCACAGGACACCGTTCCCACCGTGTCCAAGTAACTGGTAAAGATAATAAGAGGGGTAGGGGAAAGACCGCGCGCCGCCTCCTAGTGCAACATGAGTGTATAAACACGTCAAAACAACAGTCATATATTGTTTCACTCACATGTGGTGACCCCAAAGTTATGAGGTATCTGTATGGTTTAAACAGGATAGCTCTGGAAGTACCCGATGTCCAATCCTTAGATCTCCATCCGAAGCTCAGGATACGATCCAGATGGTTTTGTAGCAGGTACAGTTGGATCACCAATGCTATTTGGTACACTATTATATAGTGTCTACAGAACAAAATGTGATTCCAACTCCTTATGTCTACTATAGGAGACAATTGAAACACACTAATACAAACAATAGTGTGTTTATCATGTGTTTATTGCACCATATAATCCTCAATACATGCCATATATGGCCAATAGGGATAGGCACATTAAAATGAATAAAATCAATAATCTAAAAACATAAAAAAAATACCAATCTCGTTTTGCCCAAAGGCTTCCTCAGTGATATAAAAACATAAACAGTGTAAAAATATGTGTATAAGTACTGCTCATCAGCACTTACCAACATCCTAGTATGTTGGTAAGTGCTGATGAGCAGTACTTATACACATATATGTTTTTATATCACTGAGGAATCCTTTGGGCGAAACGCGTTGGTATTTTTAAAATGTTTTTAGATTATTGATTTTATTCATTTTGCTGTCTTTCCCCTACCCGTCTTGTAGAGACTGAGACCTCACTAATGCTTGGTTTGTCTGTGTACAAAATAGAAAACTCTTCCGTAGGATTAGAATCCATCCAAGATTTGTAAGAAGGTGTAACGGAACCCATCACTGTTTTACCCTGTTTTATGATTATTATGGTTAAAATATGATCCTACTATTATACTGTATGTATGTTGGTTTATGCTCTGCAGAATATTGGCCCAGACTAGTGCAGACCTTGGCATTGGAGATAATCTTGTTACAGAAACTCCTCATAAGATAAGGAAGTTTATTGTATAAAGTGTTTTCATTCTCAGACATAAGAACAAAGAAGGATGATCTAATCCATGTCTGATTGTATCAAAGTTGCCAGGTAGCCTCAGGGAGGTGTGACCCACCTATTGTCCCTCTATGTGTATTGCGTGGCCAACTATGAGGGATGTGTATTGCCTGTGAAATGTCTGTGTGTTATGGGTAAAAGATACTTTAACTAACTTTTGAACCCCTGGTCTGATTCATGCCATTTTTTAATATGTTGTTCTACAATTTATGTTGTTCATAAAAATGTAAGATTTATTTATGTACTATGTAAATTCATAAAGTTATAAAAATGTATAAAAATGTTTAAGTTTTAGCTGGGAGATAATTGAGTAGATACAGTAATAAACTCAATTATCTCTCAAGTAGAGGGGAGGGAAACTGTGGGCGTTACTATTGTGTTATTGGTTGTTTATACCTTCCCCTGGGTGTGTTCTGTTTTCCTGACGGTAATAAAAACCAGGCTGGGTGTGCCAGCAAGTGAGTGCTCCTTGACCCTTCAAAACGTAGCCTTGTCTCGTTCTTGGAGGGGATTGCTATATCATACTGGGGATTGCTATGCTTTGCATACTCCCTGGAGCTTTAAACTACTTAACCCTTGTTCCTGATGTACTCTTCTTGGACGAGAGGTCTTCCCCACACGATCCTGGATGCTGGAGATTCATACAGGGTGGAAGGAAGACGGCGCGGCTCCAGTTAAGCTACAGCGGTTGTGGAGTCTGTGGTGGTTGTCGTGTCCGGTGCAGTGCTTGTAGGCCTCGACGCAAGCTAGGACGCGTCCATCAAAGGAGGTACCCGGTCGGGGTGCCAGGAGATCCGTTACAGAAGGCACCTAATTACTTCTTTATCCTTGAGAAGAAAATCCCTGTCTTGAATTAAAATGTTGTCTATGTAATAGCGTATCCTTATGCCAATGTTTAGAACTTACACATTAAGGAAAGCAAGCACTTTGGAGAATGCCTTGGGGGCTGTAATAATGTCTAAGGGAATGCAAGTGAATTGAAAGTGTTCCTGATGTACTAGAAATCTGAAGTATCTCTGATGAGAAGGAAAGACTGGAATATGATAGTAAGATTCCTTCAAATCTATTTTTATTATCCAATCCTGAGGTAAAACAAAAAAATTATGGAGGACTGTACATAGTAATGATGGGTTTATGTCTATAACTGGTCTCAAATCTGAAGGCTTGTGAACTATAAACAAGATTGAGTGAAAGCCTTGAAACCAATACTCGCTAAGGATACCTTCTATCACTTTCTGATGTTCAGCCAAGGAAAGGGACCTCTGTAGAGCAGATAATGGTTCTGGGGAAAGAATGTTTGATCTGAGAAACTGGTCTCTGAACTTAATACTGAATAACTGAAAGTATAGATGAAAACCTCTGATGATGAACAGTAGCCAAGCCTCTGGAATGAACTGCACCCAGAAGTTTCAAAATAGCTGATCATCACCCCGGTCTAACTCCTGAGCTGAATAATCTTCAGAAAGCTGTGTTTGAGGCTTTCAATTTAGAGAAACCTTGTTTTTTTGTAAAGTTTTTGACCAGGGCATTTTGACCACCTTTACATTGTTGTCTAGTTGAATATTAATTTGATTGAAGATGGAAGAACTACGAAGTTTCTAATAATAAAAGTGCTTTTTAAAACATTTGAATACTCTACTGTGGAAGGAAAACATTTGAGGCCCAGTAGTCTGTTTTATGGCCTCATCTAGGCCTTTTTGAAAGAGGTTGTGACCAGCAAAGGGAATATTACATATTAAGGCAAGGGTTCTGCCTACAAATCTAAGTAGGTCTCTGAAGTGAAGTCTATAACAATCCTAATTTCATATAAAGCCTTCAAGATGAGATCACAGTTAGGTCTGGCAAAAGAGCCTGTATTGTAAACCCAAGACCTTAAAGCATTGAAGAGAGTAGTTATGGCATCTGCAGCACAAGGATTGGACCCATTCACTAAATATGACTTTTAAGATCATTAACTAATCTATCCATGTATTTCTTGATTGTAAGCACTTCATTAATGAGAAGAGAAACTATTTTGACTATTTTTACTACATAGGCATCAGCTCTTGAAATTCTATCCCAAGACTGAGAGTCAACCATAGAAAAGGATATAATCTTGTAAAGTCACTTTGGACCATACATTTTCTATCTGGAGATTTCTAATTGCTATTCTCTTAGTCTAATATACTTGCAGCCCTATTAAACCCAAAGCCCATAGTGACATCTGCACACCCGCAAAGGCTGCGGGCTTGAAATTCGGCTGCGTTACAGAACTATTAAATTGAACCATGCCGCGAGTTACAGGCCGAAGATGCAAACCTGTAAACCATTCTTGCACAAGTTGGATGTGCGACCGTGAACATGATCTATTAGTCAAGCCGTTGTTACGGTTTGGATGGAGCCAATGGCAAATGAGATCGTCATCATTACATCACACTGAAAATTGGAGGTGAGATTTCAAAGCCCTACGGGTTTCAATTACGAGTTTCGCTCGGACCCACATTCCAGAAATAATGCAACATTAATACATTAGTAAATATGATATTTAAGTCCATGCGAGTTCCATTACGTTGTGCTATTAATTTTAATACCTAACATCACCTTACCTAATATTAAGTACAGTAGTGTGTGTATATTTGCTTTTACAGTGCTACGGATAGGACTTTAACTCCCTTGCGGGTCCTCTCTAGTACCCGTTTGCTTTTTGGCTCCATTTGCGGGTTACACGGTTGAACAACATTGGATTCGTAGCAATTTAATAGAGATTTTCAAATATAACAGTTACGGGCTTGAGAGAACAAAGGATTTGCGGCTGCAGAGTTCAGATTTCAACATCCCGTAGGGTATTTTCAGACTTCAAGTCGTTAACGAGTTGCTTTACGGGGCCAATTTAATAGCCATTAGTCTTGTGGGCTATGGTTTTACAAGTTGAGGGAATTTAATAGGGCTGTTGATATTTTCCACGAAGGGGAAAGATACCACCTTTCCCTTTAATGATGCATATGATTTCTTGAATCCAGAAAGATCAACAGGAGGTTCTTCGATTTCTATAATCTTTCTGATGTCTAGGAATCAAATTAAGCTGGATCCTCAGCTATATAAATATCTTCAGGCTCATTATCAGAATCATTAGCCGCCTACTGTGAAAAGAAAGACCCGGATAAGTTCCAACAAAATAATGCACATCCTAAAGGACAGAACATGACTGAGGGTTTTTGGGCTCTACCTTTTCCTTTATAGAAGTTCTCTAATCTTTGTCAACCCTCCTAATTAATGAGAGGCTTGAATTTAAACCCATTTCATTAAAACTGCCATGATCACTATGGAAAACATATATTCGTATATAAAATAATAATAATAAATAAAAAAAAAAAAAAAAAAAAAATATATATATATATATATATATATATATACATACAGTGCAGTGGGGTGGGGGGTGGGGGGGGGGGGGAGAGTATTCGATCCCCAGCTAATTTTGAACATTTGTCCACTGAAATTACCAGTCTATAATTTTAATGGTCGGTGTATTTTAACAGTGAGAGACAGAATAACAAAAAAAGAACAAGAAAAAATCATGACAAAAAAAGTTATAAATTGATTTGCAGGTCAGTGAGCGAAATAAGTATTTGATCCCCTATCAATCAGCAAGATTTCTGGCTCCCAGGTGTCTTTTATACAGGTAACGAGCTGAGATTTAGAGTATTCTCTTAAAGGGTATTCTCCTAATCTCATTTTATTACCTGTATAAAAGACACCTGTCCAGAAAAGCAATCAATCAATCAGATTCCAAACTCTCCACCATGGCCAAGACCAAAGAACTGTCCAAGGTTGTCAGGGACAAGATTGTAGACCTACACAAGGCTGCAATGGGCTACAAGACCATCTCCAAGCAGCTTGGTGAGAAGGTGACAACAGTTGGTGCAATTATTTGCAAATGGAAGAAACACAAAATAACTGCCAGTCTCCCTTGGCCTGGTGCTCCATGCAAGATCTCCCTTCGTGGAGTTTTAAAGATCATGAGAACGGTGAGGTATCAGCCCAGAACTACACGGGAGGATCTTGTTAATGATCTCAAGGCAGCGGGGACCATAGTCACCAAGAAAACAATTGGTAACACACTACGCCGTGAAGGACTGAAATTCTACAGTGCACATGTACAGACCTGTCTGAAGTTTGCCAATGAACATCTGGATGATTCAGAGGAGAACTGGGTGAAAGTGTTGTGGTCAGATGAGACCAAAATTGAGCAACTCAATGTGTTTGGAGGAGCAGGAATGCGGCCTATAATCCCAAGAACACCATCCATTTTTCTTGTTTTTTTTTTGTTATTCTGTCTCTCACTGTTATAATACACAGACCATTACAATTATAGACTGGTCATTTCTTTGTCAGTGGACAAACATTCAAAATCAGCAGGGGATCAAATACTCCCCACCCCCCCACACTGTATATATATATATCATATTTGGAGTAAATATCCATATATTATTTGCAACGACATATTTATTTCTTAGCCCATCTGTTAGTCATGTTTTCCTGAATTGCGTAGACATTCATAATTTATTATTTTTTTAATAGGTTTAATTATTGTTTTTAAATGGTTTGGTCTCCCAAATTATGTAGATTTAGTGCTTTAGATACCAGAATAATTCCATAATTGTATTATATTTGTTGGCCAAGAAAATATGAACTCAAAAATATTAATAAATTAGATGGATTTCCTAATACTGTATTATTATTATTATTATTATTATTATTATTATTATAAATGGTCTTCACCTATATTGTTCATAGCACTATTTATAAGGGTACAGTAAACACAAATAACAAAGGTAGAACAAATGATGGGGTACATAGAAATGTAAATACAATATAATGCAATAAAACAATAGACAATTAAGAGCTTAAAATCTAGATGTTGTGATTGAGTGTGTGAGACAGACAGGAGACAGATGCAGCACGGACAGTGATCGAGTCAATAGGTTGCTGGAGGTGACTGTCTGTTATATATGTACTAGCTACTTGCCCGTCAAAAATGGCAGGAATAATTTCTCCCCACATCCCTCTCCCCTGTGTCTCCTTCCTCCTCTCAGCTGTGTCTACTACCCACTCCCCTTGTGTCTCCTTTTCCCCTCTCCCTCACCTGTGTCTTCTTCCCCCCTCTCCCTCACCTGTGTCTCTTTCCCCCTGCTTCTCCCCTCTCCTGTACCTCCTTCCCCCTCTCCATTTCCCCCTCTCCTGTGTCTCCTTTCCTCCATGTCCCTCCCTTGTGCCTCCATTCACCCATCTCCCTCCCCTGTGTCTTCTTTCCGCCCTCTCACCCTCTCTTGTTCCTCATTTCGCCCTCTCCCTTCCCTGTATCTCCTTTCCCTCCCTCTACTTCCCCTCTGTCTCCTTTCCCCTCTCTCCCTCTCCTGTTCCTCCTTTGCCCCTATCACTTTCCCCCGTGTCTCCTATCCCACTCTCCCTTTCCCCCTTGTGTCTCCTTTTCCCCTCTCCCTCACCTGTGCCTCCTTTCCCCCTCTCCCTCCCCTGTGTCTTCCCCCCTCTCCCTCACCTGTGTCTCCTTTCCCCCCTATCCCTCTCCTGTACCTCCTTTCCCCTCTCCATTTCACCCTGTGTCTCCTTTCCCCCATGTCCCTCCCTTGTGCCTCCATTCACCCATCTCCCTCCCCTGTGTCTTCTCCCCCCCCCTTTTGTTCCTCCTTTCCCCCATTTCTCCTTTCCCCCTCTCCCTTCCCTGTATCTCATTTCCCTCCCTCTCCCTCCGCTCTGTCTCCTTTCCCCTCTCTCCCTCTCCTGTTCCTCCTTTGCCCCTATCCCTTTCCCCGTGTCTCCTATCTGACTCTCCCTTTCCCCCTTGTGTCTCCTTCTCCACTCTCCCTACCTTGTGTCTATGTTTCGCCTCCTCTCCATCCCCTCTACCTCCTTCCCCTTCTCCATTTCCCCCTCTCCCTCCCCTGTGTCTCCTTTCCCCCATGTCCCTCCCTTGTGCCTCCATTCACAATCTCCCTCCCCTGTGTCTTCTTTCCCCTCTCTCCCTCTCCTGTTCCTCCTTTGCCCCTATCCCTTTCCCCCATGTCTCCTATCCCACTCTCCCTTTTCCCCCTTGTGTCTCCTTCTCCCCTCTCCCTACCTTGTGTCTATGTTTCACCTCCTCTCCACCCCCTCTACCTCCTTCCCCCTCTCCCTCCCCTGTGTCTCCTTTCCCCCATGTCCCTCCCTTGTGCCTCCATTCACCCATCTCCCTCCCCTGTGACTTCTTTTCACCCTCTCTCCCTCTCTTGTTCCTCCTTTCCCCCTTTTTCTCCTTTCCCCCTCTCTCTTCCCTGTATCTCCCTTCCCTTCCTCTCCTTCCCCTCTGTCTTCTTTCCTCTCTCCCTCTCCTGTTCCTCCTTTGCTATTACCTTGTGATTACCTTATATAAATATATCCAGGGTCAATACAAGGCTTTGTATTTCAATTAACAATAAATCTGCGTATTGCAGATCAGAGGAAATCTAAAAAGGTTGAACGTGATGGACTAAAGTCTTTTTTCAACCTACAGTGGATATAAAAGGTCTACACACCCCTGTTAAAATGTCAGGTTTCTGTGCTGTAAAAAAAATGAGACAAAGATAAATCATTTCAGAACTTTTTCCACCTTTAATGTGACCTATAAACTATACAACTCAATTGAAAAACAAACTGAAATATTTTAGGTGGAGGGAAGAAAAAGAGAAAAGAAAAATAATGTGGTTGCATAAGTCTGCACACCCTCTTATAACTGGGGGTGTAGCTGTGTTCAGAATTAAGCAATCACATTCCAAATCGTATTAAATAGGAGTCAGCATACACCTGCCATCATTTAAAGTGCCTCTGGTTAACCCCAAATAAAGTTCAGCTGCTCTAGTTGGTTTTTCCTGAAATGTTCTTAGTCGCATCCCACAGCAAAAGCCATGGTCTACAGAGAGCTTCCAAAGCATGAGAGGGATCTCATTGTTAAAAGGTATCAGTCAGGAGAAGGGTACAAAAGAATTTCCAAGGCATTAGATATACCATGGAACACAGTGAAGACAGTCATCATCAAGTGGAGAAAATATGTCGCAACAGTGACATTACCAAGAACTGGAGCTCGCTCCAAAATTGATGAAAAGACGAGAAAACTGTTCTGGGAGGCTACCAAGAGGCCTACAGCAACATTAAAGGAGCTGCAGCAATATCTGGCAAGTACTGGCTGTGTGGTACATGTGACAACAATCTCCTGTATTCTTCATATTTCTGGGCTATGGGGTAGAGTGGCAAGACGAAAGCCGTTTCTTATGTTATGGTCTGATGAAACCAAGGTTGAACTTTTTGGCCATAATTCCAAAAGATATGTTTGGCGCAAAAACAACACTGCACATCACCAAAAGAACACAAGCATGGTGGTGGCAGCATCATGATTTGGGCTGTTTTTCTTCAGCTGGAACTGGTGCCTTAGTTAAGATAGAGGGAATTGTGAACAGTTCCAAATACCAGTCAATATTGACACAAAACCTTCAGGCTTCTGCTAGAAAGCTGAACATGAAGAGGAACTTCATCTTTCAGCATGACAATGACCAAAGCATACATCCAAATCAACAAAGGAATGGCTTCACCAGAAGAAGATTAAAGTTTTGGAATGGCCCAGCCAGAGCCCAGATCTGAATCCAATTGAAAATCTGTGGGGGGATCTGAAGAGGGCTGTGCACAGGATATGCCCTCGCAATCTGACAGATTTGGAGTGTTTTTGCAAAGAAGAGTGGGCAAATCTTGCCAAGTCAAAATGTGCCATGCTGATAGACTCATACCCAAAAAGACTGAGTGCTGTAATAAAATCACAAGGGGCTTCAACAAAGTATTAGTTTAAGGGTGTGCATACTTATGCAACCATATTATTTTATTTTTATATTTTTTCTTCCCTATACCTAAAAGAGTTCAGTTTGTTTTTCAATTGAGTTGTACAGTTTACACAGTAGGTCACATTAAAGGTGGAAAAAGTTCTGAAATTATTTATCTTTGTCTCATTTTTTTACAGCACAGAAACCTGACATTTTAACAGAGGTGTGTAGAACTTTTATATCCACTGTAAATGACTGTAACGGATCTCCTGGCACCCCGACCGGGTACCTCCGTTGATAGACGCGTCCTAGTTTGCGCCGAGGCCTACAAGCACCGCACTGGACACCTCAACCACCACAGACTCCACAACCGCCGTAGTTTAGCTGGAGCCGCGCCGTCTTCCTTCCACCCTGTATGAATCTCCAGCATCCAGGACCGTGTGGGGAAGACCTCTCCTCCAAGGAGGACACATCAGGAACAAGCGTTCAGTAGTTACAGCTCAAGGGAGTATGCAAAAGAATAGCAATCCCCAGTATCATATAGCGATCCCCTCCAATAACGAGATGAGACTACGTTTTGAAGGGTCAAGTAGAACTCTAACTTTAATGACAGGGGAATCTCCTTTTATGCCATGGTGCCCTCTGAAGGGCTACACCCACATAATTATCACAGCCAATTATATACATGGTTCAACCCCCACGTCTCCTGCCCTCAGATAACAGGTAACACAATTAAAACAGACACAATTTTAACCACATTCTGGATGTACCCCAAAAACAGGGGGTACACCTTTAAGTCCAGCACCGTTCAATATCTCTCACCCAGGGGAACAACATATTAAAAAAATGGCATGAATCAGACCAGGGGTTCAAAAGTTAGTAAAAGTATGTTTTTCACATAACACACAGACATGTCACATATCCCCCAAACAATACACATATAGGACAATAGGTGTGGTCACCCCTCCCTGAGGCAACTTGATATAATCAGACAATGATTAAATCAGCCTTCTTTGTTCTTATCTGAGAATGAAAACAGTTTATACAATCGACTTTTCTTATCTGTAATAGGATTATCTATTAGCCTAGTAAGCTTTGATATTCTGAGCCAATATATTCTGTAGAACATAAAACAACATATCTACAGTACAGCAATGTGATCATATTTTAACCAAGAATTAAATAATCATAAAAGAGGGTAAAACAGTGATGGGTTCCGTTACAGCTGGGGTCTGAGTGCATAAAACTACCGAATAGCGCTCAGATCATCTTCACACAGTTCAATTGCCATGTAGCTAAAGTCTTTCCCATAGTCTTTCATTATATGAATGGGCTCCATGGCATAGCTTTCTGTGGTATCATGGTTCACACAGGGCAAGTACCGAATGACCCCCCTGTATGTAAAGGGCCAGAATGAGTGACATACACTCTGGTATGGCCAAATACTGTGTTTGAAGGGCAATATGTACTAGGGCCATAGTCGCAGGGCAGGAGGCTGGCAAACAGTCCTCTCCAAGACAAAGTGGCGAAGGGCACTTCGTCACACATCTCCCCTTTGGGGGGAAGTCTAACCAGGCACCTGACCTTCTGCCGGTCAGTGCCTCCGTTAGACGATCCACCAACACACAATAAACCAGTGCTAGAGCAGCCCCCCACAACAACAAAGTGCAAGAGCAGCCCACCCACAACAAACAGTTACGGCACCTGGATATTTCGCTGTGGTGATGGGGCAACACATTGAGGGGACTTGAGGGGCAGAGGCCAGCGGCACTCTGCCCTGATGCCAGCTCTTCTGCTGGTATAACCTGCAGGACATCCTGCTCTGTACAAGGGACAAAGGGAGGGCAGAGGCCGACTGCACTCTGCCCCGCTGTCAGCTCTTCTGCTGGGGTACTGTGGATATATTCCGGCTCAGTAGCCAGGGAAACGTGGGAGTCAGTGGGGGTTAACATTTCCTCTGTTAACCCTGGGGCCACATTAGAAGTTAGCTGGGGAGGGGAATTTGTACTTACCCCCTCCTCCGGTTGTCCCAGTGAGGGTAGTTGGGGTTCTGTACAGGCTGTGGGCGCAGAGACCACGGTCCCATCTGCGCCGTCTGGGAGATTGGTGTCTCCCCTTGTCAGGGTAAACTGTCGCTGGGGAGGAAGGACGACACCTTCTGCCCCCTGTGGTTCACACTGCCGCTGGGGGGGAAGGACGACACCTTCTGCCCCCTGGGGTTCACACTGCCGCTGGGGGGGAAGGACGACACCTTCTGCCCCCTGGGGTTCACACTGCCGCTGGGGGGGAAGGACGACATCTTCTGCCCCCTGTGGTTCACACTGCCGCTGGGGGGGAAGGACGACACCTTCTGCCCCCTGTGGTTCACACTGCCGCTGGGGGGGAAGGATGACACCTTCTGCCCCCTGGGGTTCACACTGCCGCTGGGGGGGAAGGATGACACCTTCTGCCCCCTGTGGTTCACACTGCCGCTGGGGGGGAAGGATGACACCTTCTGCCCCCTGGGGTTCACACTGCCGCTGGGGGGGAAGGATGACACCTTCTGCCCCCTGGGGTTCACACTGCCGCTGGGGGGGAAGGACGACACCTTCTGCCCCCTGTAGGGCCGGTAGAGAGACCTCGGTCCCATCTCTACCTGCCATCTGGAGGTCATCCCAGGACCAGTCAATGAAGTCTGGTTCCGCTTGTCGAGTAGGTTGGGGCTGCACGAAGCTGAGCAGGTGTTGGTAGTCCTGCTCCAGCTCCCACTCTCTTGTTACCAGGTGGGTCATGTCTTTGCTCACCTCGCCTTCATCATCCCAGACATACATGCCCATCCGGTAGTCGTAGATGTCCCAAAACCTAGACTCCTCCGTGCTGCCAAGATCCATGTCGTCCTCCAAGGCATCCCATAATAAACCCGGCCATCATAATCATCCCCCTCCAGTAAGTCGTGTTCAGCCGTCCAGGGGGTAAGTCGAACGGTATGCCACCAGAGGGCCTGTTATGCGTTGTCTAGCCAGATCTCTCGCCGTACCAGGGTCTCTAGTCTTGTCACCCACTCATCCAGGGGCTGCTCTCCCAATAGATACATCCGCATCGCCACACGCTTCTGTAGCCGCTGCTCATCACTGGGGAGACTCTCACCTCGCCGCCATTGGGCATCTTCCAGGGCATCATACCAGAGTTCCTTTCTGTCTGCATCCCTGTAGTTCGCGGCCTCCTCCTCATCCTCATCATGGAAAGCTGTCCGAAAACTAGCCGGTTCCATCCTGCTGTAGCCAGGGGCGCTGTACGGATACTAGCGTTGCCCTCAATTTGTAACTCCAAACGTTACCGGTATCTCCGTGCTGCTTTTCCTCTTACTAGGACGCCATCCTACCGCTGCCACCAATGTAACGGATCTCCTGGCACCCCGACCGGGTACCTCCGTTGATAGACGCGTCCTAGTTTGCGCCGAGGCCTACAAGCACCGCACTGGACACCTCAACCACCACAGACTCCACAACCGCCGTAGTTTAGCTGGAGCCGCGCCGTCTTCCTTCCACCCTGTATGAATCTCCAGCATCCAGGACCGTGTGGGGAAGTCCTCTCCTCCAAGGAGGACACATCAGGAACAAGCGTTCAGTAGTTACAGCTCAAGGGAGTATGCAAAAGCATAGCAATCCCCAGTATCATATAGCGATCCCCTCCAATAACGAGATGAGACTAAGTTTTGAAGGGTCAAGTAGAACTCTAACTTTAATGACAGGGGAATCTCCTTTTATGCCATGGTGCCCTCTAAAGGGCTACACCCACATAATTATCACAGCCAATTATATACATGGTTCAACCCCCACGTCTCCTGCCCTCAGATAACAGGTAACACAATTAAAACAGACACAATTTTAACCACATTCTGGATGTACCCCAAAAACAGGGGGTACACCTTTAAGTCCAGCACCGTTCAATATCTCTCACCCAGGGGAACAAGATATTAAAAAAATGGCATGAATCAGACCAGGGGTTCAAAAGTTAGTAAAAGTATGTTTTTCACATAACACACAGACATGTCACATATCCCCCAAACAATACACATATAGGACAATAGGTGTGGTCACCCCTCCCTGAGGCAACTTGATATAATCAGACAATGATTAAATCAGCCTTCTTTGTTCTTATCTGAGAATGAAAACAGTTTATACAATCGACTTTTCTTATCTGTAATAGGATTATCTATTAGCCTAGTAGCTTTGATATTCTGAGCCAATATATTCTGTAGAACATAAAACAACATATCTACAGTACAGCAATGTGATCATATTTTAACCAAGAATTAAATAATCATAAAACAGGGTAAAACAGTGATGGGTTCCGTTACAGCTGGGGTCTGAGCGCATAAAACTACCGAATAGCGCTCAGATCATCTTCCCACAGTTCAATTGCCATGTAGCTAAAGTCTTTCCCATAGTCTTTCATTATATGAATGGGCTCCATGGCATAGCTTTCTGTGGTATCATGGTTCACACAGGGCAAGTACCGAATGACCCCCCTGTATGTAAAGGGCCAGAATGAGTGACATACACTCTGGTATGGCAGAATACTGTGTACCAGGGCCATAGTCGCAGGGCAGGGCACTTCGTCACAATGACTATGTAACTATGTAACTATGTATGTTATATGTACACTAATATATATATATATATATATATATATATATATAGACACAGACCCACATATATATATATATATATATATATACATATATACTTTATTTATTTTTTTATTTATTTTATATATGTACTGTTTGAGTTGATGTTGGAGGGGGTGTGCAAAAAAAATGGTACCTGCCCCTTTCTAGAAGGGGGGGGGGGGGCACATTTTCTTTTTGCACCGGGGCCCCCTATGCACTAGCTCCGCCACTGCACACAAATGTTTAATTTCTATATCCCTTTGACAATTTGCTCCACAGATTCTGCCCGGCCTTCAGTGGTCACCGTGTCACAAGGACATTCTGTGGTTCTGAACTGCTCCTTACACAATGTAAAACCTGATAGATTTTCTTCACAGTGGGACTATAGACATAAAACTGGAGACTCGTTGACACAGACTTGGAGATTCTTAAAACATAATGACTCAAGTAAGAAAGTGTATGTGGAACAAGGGACAGATGTGCCATCATCACTGAAGATTAAAGATGTTCAGATAAACCAAAGTGGATTCTACGTGTGCCGCATTAATGTTACTATACCACCTCCTGTTAAGTATCTCATTAGGAATTAAATTCATCTTATTGTACAAGGTAAAACATCTCAGTCTTGTACTATATAGATACCATTGTGACTGGCAGTTTATAAAAAAAAACTTATATAACAGAATTGAGGAACCAATCTAAACTTTTCCTCAGTGGCTTGTGAATGGGTGGGCCTGATGCAAAAAAAACAACATTTGGGACAACTTAGTGACACCTTCTCCCCCACCATGGGCACCACCCATTCCTCAATATCCCCTCCCCCAGCAACTGTTCTCACCCCCCAAAGAAACCTTGAAACAGTGCAGTTGTCATTTAAAACTATAATTACTCTTAGTGCCACCTGGTGGTCATGTCTGTGTCTACTAGGTGAATAGTTGTGCAATTTGTAGTTTAAATCAAATGATCTAATAAAAATACCCAACTCTGAAATAGAGAATGCCAATCTCTAACGGTCAGCTTACAAATACAGGCACCAAATATTTGCCATATGTATATATGTTCTTACCCCCAAATACCCCTTTCCAATGCAGCTACCTTCCACTAAGACCTCCCTCTCCCCCTACTGTCCCCTCTTAATTTTTTTACCCCTCAAGAACCGTTCCCATTATAGCTCCCCTCAATTCCTAAAGACCCTTTAACAAAGAAGATTCGTTCCCCAAGACCACTTCCCAAAGCAGATAACGTCCACTCCCCAAGACCCCTTCACAAAGCAGACCCCGTCCCCAAGATTCCTTTGCCAACAGATCTTCTCTTATCTTCCTTGCTGCTGATGCACCTGCCTGCTTGACATCCAGTTACTCGCGTAGACCCTTCCTCCCCCATCACCTGCAGCCAATAAGGCTCTGCACTCTAGAAAAATAAAAATATTAAACGACTGAATGATGCATGGTCCCCAAAGTAAGTCTAATTAAGCCTTCAATTAAGTATTCAGAATGACTCCTTATTATCATTTATCGTTTAACCACAATGGTCCTTTAAGAGAGGAAAAATATATATTTTGAAGTGAAAAGAGAGAACTTTTTGGATTTGGTTAAAGATGGGTTGTGTTTAATAGAAGAAGGACCTACTTTACTTCTCTTGCAGACAGAATAAGAGTCATAGGTTAAGCCTTAGACAGCCACACACTGCCTCATGGCCATCTATGCTCCATTGATTGTCTCAGTGGGACCATAGTGTGGGGAGAACATCTAATGGCCATCTCTATCTTGGGTTATTAGAGGGCATGTGTTTGGGCAATTCTTTGTAATATGACAGATCATTGTAAGGGATATACAAAACCATATGAAGCACTTTTCAGGTGAATTCATATTGCATCTTTAGGTATGTGGTAACTTGTCATAACACAAATTCAATTGATTTTTTATTTTGTCCCCAGCTGCTCCTAAGATCTCTCTCTCTTACAAAGAAGATGAAGTCTCCATGACCTGCACAGTGAGTGAGTTCTACCCTAAACCCGTAAAAGTCTCACTGAGCACAAATTGTGGAGAATGGCGACTGGAGAATGATACCCTCCTAGTCACAAACAAGGATGGGTCCTATAATATTACACACAGATATCTGGGAAATGTCTCCATCTGTCACCAAAACACTGAAGTGACCTGCCGAGCAGAGCATCAAACAGGGGTGATCCAGCAGACCATCAACATTTCTCCTAGAAGAGTCTCTCCTGGAAAAAGTAGGTCATTTTTATAAACCAATAACAATGTGTCAAGTCTTGATCCCATCTATGAAGATTTTTTCCATTTGGTCCTCTAAAAGGTAGTACCGACCACAACCAACATGTTTCATCTATTAGAACAATCAGTGACCCCTGTGGCAATTAAAATCACTATAGAATAAATACTGAAATTATAGACAAAACATCAATCAGTACCACAATTACATAGAGCCCGATTCAATTGCAAGCCCACATGTCGCGGGATCCTGGCCGTATGTCTGCGGGCATGCTGCAGGCTCCTGTTCGTCTCCAATTTTGCAAGTTACGGGCCCAAAGCAGACTCTGTAAACCATGCACTCGTGAGTAGTAGTTCAGGGTGGGAACATGATCAATTAAGCAAGCCGTAATCTCCCATTTCAAAACAGCTAATAGAAAATAGACCGCCATCATTACAGCAGTAAAACATGGAGGTTACATGTCAATCAATTAGGTTCCGGGGTCCGATATGCGATGGGACTTGCAAACCCTCAAAATTTAGAATTAGAAAAAGTGAATGCCGATACTGTTCTAGTCCATGTGGGTAGCCTGATATGTATTAACTCATTGATTCCCAAGATCGATATAACCCTGAAATGAAACATAAAAATACATTTTATTTACTACCAATTTGAGAGCTTGAGACTGTTGTACAATTCATTCTTATGTCTTTCATCGATTTCCCCTTTATTTAGAGTGCAGTAGTTATTTTTCATTAGCATTTACAGTGCTACAAATAGGTGCTTAAACCCCCTCGCGGATCCTCTCTAGCACTCGTAGGATTTTCTCCTTCATTTGCCGTTTACGGGTGTGAAAACATTTGCGGCCTTGGAGCTATTGGAGCAATTGAATAGCGATTAGCGATTGTAGCCATTGTAACTCTTGCGGACTTGAAAGATCAAAGGCTTCGGGAGGCTGTAAGTTCCGGGTTTAACCACTGCAGAGTTTTCAAACCTTTAACCCGTAAACCTTCGGAGCCCTCAAAAAGACGACAATTGAATGGCAAATTAACTTGCGGCCTCACTTACGGGCTAAAGTAACTTGCGATAGCTCAATTGCTCTATATGTTTATACATATGTATATTTATCATACTGATTGTGTTTTTATACCATAAGTATTTGATTGAAATTATTTTTATTTTGTCACCATAGGATCACTTTATGATATATAAAAATTACTTTTTCAGCACCAAGCTTATCTGTTCCAGTATATTAATGTTATTCTATACAGTGCACTTGTTTAAGGTCTATAATATATGATATTTCTTTGTTACTGGCTGCCATACAGCATGTCTAATTCACTAAGTGGCCTTATCTAGGGCTCCATTCAATGCGAGCCTCGCAACTCGATTGCAGACTGCTGAATGTCTCCGAGTGAGTTGCGGCTCCCGTTGGTCTCTGATTGCAATGCTATTTAATTCCCCAAGGCTGCAACTCCCTGCACAATGTCTGAAATTGGAAACCCTGGTTCCATAAGTAAGCAGAGCAGGGCTTGCACATGTAAACCCGTAGCTACTGCTCAGACAGAGCCAATTATAAATGAGACCGTCATCATGAAGGC
Source organism: Discoglossus pictus (assembly GCA_027410445.1). Lineage (NCBI taxonomy): Eukaryota > Metazoa > Chordata > Amphibia > Anura > Alytidae > Discoglossus > Discoglossus pictus. The sequence goes on from CM050167.1 coordinate 398,254,851, forward strand.
AATCAAACCTGCAGTGTTCCCGCAGGCTCCCTAAATGAAACCTTGCTGCGGGGTACCTGTAGGGTCCCGACATTAACCCTTTCTGTGGGGATCCTGGTCAGGGGGTCCTTAAGGGTCCTAAAAGGTACCCCATTGCGGGTCCTTAAAGGGCCTGCGGCACACAAATAGTTAACCCCGGTACCTAACTCCCCCTATGCTGCGGGGTCCCCATCAGAACCCCTGCAGGGTCACTACATTAACGCTTGTTGCGGGGGTCCCGATCAGGACTCCCGCAGCTGCCATGGGACCTTAAAGGACTTGAGCTAAAATTGTAATTAACCCCATCACTCATGGGGCTCTAAACAGAACCCCATGAGCCTCTTATTAACCTCATCAGTCCCATAAGGGTCTATATAGACCTTTATGGGACAATAATTAACCCTGACATTAACACTATAAGTGCCATGAGGGCCCTCCGGGACCCTCATGACACTAAGTTTAAGTACTACCATACACTACACTATTAGCCACGCCAATAAACTAATAAATCTAAATGAACCCCCTCTAAGTAAATATCCCCCCTCTAAATAATTAAGCCTATTTAACCCTCACCATACCTAATTAACCCTATCACTAACTACTTAACTCTATCTAGACCCAGTTATCCCTATCTAGTCCTATTTAACTCTAACTGTACCCGATAAACCCTAACTGTACCAAATAAACCCTAACCACACCCAATTACCACTAACTGCACCCAATAAACTCTAACTGTACCCAGTAAACCCTAACTGTAATTAATTACCCCTAACTGCACCCAATAAATCCTAACTGAACCCAATGAACCCTAAATGTAACCAATAAACACTAAATGTACCCAATAAGCGCTAACTGTACCCAATAAACCCTTACTGTACCCAATAAAACCCTAACTGTACCCAATAAACCCTATCTGTACCAAATTACCCCTAACTGTACCCAATAAACCATAACTGTACCTAATTACACCAAACTGTACCTAATTACCCCTACCCTACCATATTAACCCCTATCCAACCCTATTAATATCTATCCTTCCCTTTTAACTCCTACCCTACCCTATTAACCCCTACACTACCTACATACCCCTTAATAAAATCAATAACACCTCCCATACAAAAAATAAAAACACCCATATTACAGAAAATACAAAACCCACTAAGTACAAAAAAAACTACTAATTACAAAGAAAATAAAAAATCATTACAGAAAAATAAAAACCACTATTAAAATAAAAAAGACTTACAACCTGTAATGAAGAAAGGGTTAATGAGTCCACTGACCTGGCCAAAAGGCTCCTCCAGCAGTGATCCCCGATGCCCACTCTTCTGGTCCAGGAAAGGCACCTCCATCAATATCCTGACGTTCTATAAAAAAAAAATACTGCTACTAAATGGAGCTCCTCCCTTGAAAGGGAACTATATAGGGATAACTAGGTCTAGATAGGGTTAAGTAGTTAGTGATAGGGTTAATTAGGTATGGTGAGGGCTAAATAGGGCTAATTACTTAGAGGGAGTTGAATTTAGATTTATTAGTTTATTGGCGTGGCTAATAGTGTAGTGTAGGGTAGTGCTTAGACTTAGTGTCATGAGGGTCCTGGAGGACCCTCATGGCACTTATAGTGTTAATGTCAGGGTTAATTATTGTCCCATAATGGTCTATATAGGCCCTTTGGGACTGATTGGGTTAATTAGAGGCTTAGGGGTGAGATAATGTTAGCTGCCGCAAGGCAGGAAATTCAGATTTTTAAATGCTGTGGGGGTCCCCATCGGGACCCCCGCAGCAAGGGTTATTGTGAGGACCCTGCAGGGATCCTGATAGGGACCCCTGCATCCTGGGGGTTTAATTTAGGAGTGGGGGGTGTTGGGAGCAATTGGGACATTTTAGGGGGAGCCCTTGCAAGTCCTCCTTGATACCCTTAACTTGTGGTTTGACTTTTGCCATTTGCGGCCTTGGTGGATGGCTTAGCGAGGGGGAATCGGAGCAATTGCATATTGTTTTGCAATTTTATCCTTGCAAAAGTGAAAGATCAAAGGATTGGGTGGCATTTACTTGCGATTTTAAAAATCGCTATGAATCGCAGCTTGGAGCTTGTAATTCGATTGGAGTCCGCAAGAAGTTGCCAATTGAATAGCAAATTAAGTTACAGGCTCCATTTCCGAGCACGGATCTCCCGAAAGCCTCAAGTGAATGTGGCTTCTGCAGCCTTATTAAATTCGGACTACAGGTAAAAAAGTAGCCCGTATTGTAGCTCTTGGTACTTACTGCTATTAGACTCAGAATACATGGGATTTGTATACAATCTCAGGACATACAAGCACTTTGTAAAGTAGAGGGGGGAGAGGCACGAAAGTTGCGAAGGGGAGGGGAGAGGCTCGAGGGAGAGTCTCGCATTGTGTGGAAACAGCATTGCCAGGCTTCACATTTTATTGCCGTCATTTTTGACGGGCAAGTTGCTAGTCAGAAAATAATTATCATTTGCTTTCTGCAATCCCAAGAAATGTTGAAAGAGTAATAATTCCTTCTTAATCAGTGGCGCAATATCAGTGCACAATATTTACATTTAACATTTTTTCTCTTGCTCACGTGTTGTTGTCTCAGTATTGTATGAAGATTACATATCTATATATACATTTTATTCTCACCTTCACTGTCTCCTTCTGTCCCCACTCACCTTCACCTCATTTCCACCCATCAGCTCATAATGTTTCCTATTTTTTTTTTCCCATCTGCTCCAGGTATTGATATCTCTCCAGCTTTGTTATTGACTGTTAGAGCTGCTGTCTTACTGACCACTTGTATCATTTTCGTAACAGTCATTAAGATCAGTAAGTATCTTATTTTTAATGATTTTATGCTTAGAAAACTGTGTAAGTAAATATAATAACAATAAATGCATAGTGCTTCTTATCTATATATTATATGAGTGCAGTCATACTCCAGAATATCTCAGAATTCAGTTATATATCACGTCAAGGCAACGGACAAGGACATGGCGCTGTAATTCAGAAACATCAAATGTGTAAAAATCCAAAGTAGGTGGTGGTCAACCTGACAACTAAAGTCAAAACCAAGTCAAAAGGACACTGACAGGTGACATAATATGAAAATGATATGTGAATAATAAAACACATGTATGGTGAACACTTAGGCAGATCTTATGGCTCTGATGTGCTGTGCAGACCATATCTGTATTTAGTTACAGGAATCAGCCCAGAACTACACGGGACGATCTTGTTAATGATCTCAAGGCAGCTGGGACCATAGTCACCAAGAAAACAACTGGTAACACACTAAGCCGTGAAGGACTGAAATCCTGCAGTGCCCGCAAGATCCCTCTCAAGAAAGCACATGTACAGGCCCGTCTGAAGTTTGCCAATGAACATCTGAAGGATTCAGGAAGACCTGGGTGAAAGTGTTGTGGTCAGATGAGATCAAAATCAAGCTCTTTGGCATCAACACAACTCGCCGTGTTTGGAGGAGGAGGAATGCTGCCTATAACACCAAGAACACCATCCCCATCGTTAAACATGGAGGGGGATACATTATGCTTTGAGGGTGTTTTTCTGCTAAGGGGACAGGACAACTGCACCGCATCAAAGGGATAATGGATGGGGCAATGTACCGTCAAATCTTGGGTGAGGACCTCCTTCCCTCAGCCAGGGCATTGAAAATGGGTCGTGGATGTGTGCTCCAGCATGTCCATGACCCAAAACACACAGCCTAGGCAACAAAGGAGTGGATCAAGAAGAAGCACATTAAGGTCCTGGGGTGGCCTAGCCAGTCTCCAGACCTTAATCCCATAAAAAAATGTGTGGAGGGAGCTGAAAGTTCAAGTTGCCAAACATCAGCCTCAAAACCTTAATAACCTGGAGAGGATCTACAAGGAGGAGAGGGCCAAAATCCCGCTCGAGACGTGTGCAAAATTGGTGGCCAACTACAAGAAACCTTTGACCTCTGTGATTGCCAACAAGGGTTTTGCCACCAAGTACTAAGACGAAGGGGTCAAATACTTATTTCCCTCATTGACCTGCAAATCAATTTCTAACTTTTTTGACTTGCGTTTTTCTTGTTTTTTTTTTGTTATTCTGTCTCTCACTGTTAAAATACACTGACCATTAAAATTATAGATAAACATTCTAAATCAATAGGGGATCAAATATTTTTTTCCCCCACTGTATGTTAGTTCTGGTCATGGGCTGAGATCATTAATTTAATACTGCAAAGAGAGTTATTTTTGGAAATACTGCTGGTATTACAATGCCAACTGCCAGTAACCTTTTTTATGTCTTGTGACAAGTTGCCCGTCTCCCTTTGTATTCCTTTGATTGAGGAACCCCATACGGGAGGCTATAATTCTTTTCAAAGTTTTACTAAAATGGTAGCCAGTGATTGAACAACAACAGATCAAATAATTTAACAAGCCCCACTACTTTTACTCTTATAGATAGTAATTTGTTCAAATCACTGCCCTGTATCCTTCAGAACTCCAGGTCTTCACTCTTTTGTAGAACCATCATCAGCTCCAAGCTGCAGTCTTTCTGTCTGTGTCTTTTTCCAACTCCATACAAAACACTCTTCTGTGTGTGGATGCCTCTCTCTTTTTATCTCTCTCTGTCTTTATTTATAATTACAATTACATATCCACCTCCAGCACTCTGATTAGTGATATCCAGGCAGATTAATTTGAAAGGATGAAGTGATATCACCAGAGTGACCTTTATATTTTATTATATCCCTAAATAATAAAATAAAAAAATATCTGCCTCTCTCCTTAACTCAGAACACCTGAAAACTCCGTCCATCCAGCAGCCTCACACGGACTGACCACTGTCCATAATGTCCATATTCCATCTTCAGTCGTCTCTACTCAGTTGATGCTAATCATCTGCTTCAGGAATGTTAACTCCTACAGACCTCCTGTGGAAAAAGAGCTTTGACAAGTCTGTGGCTCACACAAACCTCTTGTAGTACTCTATCACAGTATATATACATTAAAAGCCAATAGTTGGTTTTATCTAATGTATTTTTCCCTGTAGTCAATGACTGGACAATTTGTTGTTATTACGTATTCCTGTTTAGTTGGATTCATTAAGAAGAGAGGCAGTCAATTAATTTTGCAGAATCTCCCCACTTCCTGTGTTAAATATTTATTCTCATTAAAGATACTGAGTGTTCACACAATATGACTCAATTTGTTTATTTAGAAATCAATATTTGAAAAGAAAAGTCCATGCTGATTTTAAAACAAACACTCCAGCATATATGATGTACTACACCACTATTGGGTGTCCAGAGCAAGCGAGAGTATCTGTCCAGGGGGCTGTCCTACTGGGAGCCCTTATGTGTTTTTTAAATAACATTGTTTATCTGTCTCCTTCTCTGCAGTGGTTATTGTAGGGAATCCTATATCGGTCAGAAAAAGAGACAGCCTCCTGGGCAGATTCTCTTTCACCCCATGGACACTCCCCCTTCTCCCTCCCCTGTGTCTCCTTCCCCTCCCACCCTCCCCTGTGTTTATTTCCTCCCTCCACTGTGTCTCTTTACCCTCCTCCCTCCATCCCCTGTGTTTCTTCCCTCCTCCTCCCTACATTGTGTCTCTTTCCCCCTCCTCCCTCCCTCCTATGTGTCTCTTTCCCCTCTTCCCTCACTCCACTGTGTCTCTTTCCTCTTCTCCGTCTCTCCACTGGGAATTTTTCCCCTTCTCCCTCCCCTGTGTCTCTTCCCCTCCTCTCTCTCTCTCCACAGTGTCTCTTTCCCCCCTCATCCCTTCCCTGTGTCTCTTTCTCCTCCTCATCCCTCTCTCCCCTGTGTCTCTTTCTCCTCCTCTTCTCTCCCTCCCCTGTGTCTCTTTCTCCTCCTCCTCTCTCCCTCCCCTGAGGCTATTTCTCCTCCTCCTCCCTCCATCCCCGGTGTCTCTTTCTCCACCTCCTCTGTCCCTCCCCTGTGCCTCTTTCTCCTCCTCCTCTCTCTCTCCCCTGAGTCTCTTTCTCCTCCTCCTCTCTCCCTCCACTGTGTCTCTTTCTCCTCCTCCTGTCTCCATCCCCTGAGTCTCTTTCTCTCCTTCTCCTCCCTCCATCCCCAGATGTCTCTTTCTCCTCCACCTCTCTCTCTCTCCTGAGTCTCTTTCTCCTCCTCCTCCCTCCATCCCCAATGTCTCTTTCTCATCCTCCTCCCTTCATCCCCTGTGTCTCTTTCCCCACCGCCACCCCCAGTATGCATTGCTGAATATAGTATCCCAAGCGTTACACACTACAGAAACTATATTAGTGATGAAAAATTCCCACAGAAATATATCAATGTAAAAATGTGACATTTAAATAACTTCAATGTTGTCTTCAACAAAACTATGAAAGTGCATTAAAGGCAAATACACACCTACCTAAGATGTTGACATTAACATAATATCCTTCTATCCATTCTTATAGGCAAATGTTTCTATAAAGGATCAAGGTAAATATAGACACAAATTTGATAATTATATAAATAAATATAAAAATTCTAATATATGTATGTATGTATGTGAATGTGCATATTTATTTATGTTTATGCCATGTGTTTCATTACATAATTATTGGGAAATAGTGTCATGTAGAAAGATATAAATATATATTACATATAAACCATTAGATTACAGTTAATATTAGATTGAGGATCAATTTTAAGTAACTATTTGTAAGTATTAATGTTTCTGGACTTAGATGTTACCTCCAGGCTCTCTCAGTGATCCCATACTATCTAGTGTGGATAGTGCTATGTGCTCTATGCGGATACTAAATAGACCACTGGGGCTTTACACTTGTTCTTGAAATATTATCCAGACTACACACATGAGCCCTTATTAATATACCTGGGATTATTTACACTGTCAAGAAAACTCTGTCCAGTTTATATGTTTATATGTCAGGTATCACATCGTAGAGCTTTATTGTGCACAATATACCTACCTGAATGTGTATTCCCCATTGTCCTCATCAGGATGAATGTGTAGGTGGATTATATTAAATGTTTTTAGCCAGGTAGAATAGCCATCTAATTGTAAAATATGTAGTGTTTGGGAGTGTGATTGATTCCTTATGGGGATTACTTTTAGGAGGGAGTTCCCACCTTTAGGATCACTTCTGAACCAATTCTAATGTTTGCCTTTCATTTGGTGTATTTATGCCGTTGTGTCTGTTTGTACATTCACTTTGCTTTTATCTTTGTTTACAAACAATTAATCATAATTTAAACCACAAGAGTAGAGGTGCTCAATCTGAGAACGAACAATACCTGAATTAGGTTTGCTCTGTAGGTCTGGTTACCTACTCAGAAAGCAACCGCTTTTAGCTCACTTGTGCCCTTCACAGGGAGAAATATCCTGTAGTAAATCAGTCTGATTTCACTCAGAAGAGTGATCCAGCCCCAAAATACCAGGCAATTCTACCCTGGACAGGAGAAATAGAAAACCACATAAGCGTTTCAGACATGGGCTCCTCGCTCACTGTGCCTTAAGGCTTAAAGCTGCACCTCACTGACGAGGCCCAGAAAGGCTGAAACACGTCTGGGGATTTCTGTTTCTCCTGTTCAGCGTAGAATTGCCTGATATTTCGGGGATGGATCACTATTTTGAGTGAGACCAGACTGATATACTACAGGATATTTCTCCGTGTGAAGGGCACAAGAGGCTAAAAGAGGTTGCTGTCTGAGTAGGTAACCAGACTTATAGGACAAACCTACTTCAGGTATTGTCTGTTCTCAGATTGAGCACCTCTGATTTTTTTTGTGTGTATGAATTATAATCTCAAGCACCGATATGACATAAAGACAAACACAATCATAGAGATGAGGAAGGTGAAGATTATCATGTTGTCTATTGTGAAATCAATGAGTAATGGTGGAGCCATGCTTAGACAACAGTAATGGTTATCATGTTTTTCAAGAGACTGGAGATGTATCACTTGTGTAGTGTGTTATATGCTCCTTGATGGATGACATATAATCCTTCACATTTTAAGCATGTTATTCCTTATTTTGCAGCTACTTTGATTGAAACATACGTGGAAAAGTTCCCTGGAAAAGTTAATGGATACAACATGTCGACCCAAAGCATCAACAGCAAACGTTCAGCTCATTTGTGGACTAATTAAATCTGTTTGCTATCTCTGTTGGAAAATCAAGCTCTGTTGCATAAACTTACCAACAACTATAATTACCTTAAATTAAATGATTCTACAGGAAAGAGTGACCATTGGATTGTTTAGTCCATCGCCCTTTTCAGTACTAAACCTGGTGCACATTTCTCTCAAAGGCAATGTCCATATGTAGCTTATTTACACCAGGAATAATAAATAATTCATTAGCACCAAATCCTCAAAAGTACATAGTGTATTTTTATCAAAAATATATTTTAAAGTTACTATACCCTATTCCTTCCAATTAATGTTTTTGGGAATGTTTGCAAACCCTTTAAATAAGTGCAGGGACATCAATGAGCTAGGCCAGGAAGCAGGGTCCCATTTCTTAAGTCGTAACCATGTTTTAAGACATTTTTTAACTACCCATGAGTGAGATTCATCCTGTTTTATTTGTTCCTCTCCCCATAGGAGGTCTTTAAGATCTCCCTTTAGGTTTGTTTCTTGTTCTATTTGCAACCATCTAGTTGATTCCTTCCTTAGGGACCACTTTGCTATATGTGAAAGCCTTGTTGCTTCCTGATAGCATCTAATTTCGGGAAGCGCTAGGCCTCCCCTCTTGAATTGTCTGGTTATTACTTCCCTTTTTAATCTGGGCTTCTTGCCCTTATATATAAAATTTCCAATTCGGATTGAAATTGTCTAGTTAAATATATGGGTATTTCTATAGGTAAGGCTCTCATCAGGTAATTTATCCTAGGAAGAATTTCCATTTTAACAGAGGCAATTCTGCCTGCCCAGGATAAATTCCCTGATATCCATTTTTGCATAGTCTCTTTGATTCCGTTCCGCAACTTATTATAGTTAGTCTTAATAGTCACTTTCAAATCATCATAAAAAGAAATCCCCAAATGTGTTACTGAATTCAGTTTCAAGTTAAGAGCATATTTAGATTCAAGTGAATCTCTCTCCTTTTTTGTTAAATATATCATCAAGCTTTCTGTCTTGGACCAGTTAACCTTGTAATAAGTTATCCTGCTAAATCTATTTAATATATGATAGAGTTGTTCTACTGAGTTTTCAGAATTCAACAAGGTCAGGAGGATATCATCTGCAAATGCCATGTTTTTTAAAATAATTTTAGTATCTTTAAGCTCTATACCTTTGATCTCATCTAAATCTCAATTAAAGATCAATGGTGATAATGGGCATCCCTGCCTTGTTCCGTTTCCTACACTTAATTTATGTGGATCAATCCCTTTCCCTGAAACAAAAGACGAGGGGTTGGAATATAAGGACAGCTTTCTTTCTAAAGTCACCCAAACCATATCTTTGAAGAATGCTATCCATATATTCCCACCCCACTCTGTCAAAAGCTTTTTCAGCATCTAGAGATATGAGTAGGGTGGGAATTTTCCTCAATTTTACATTATCAATTTTACAATATCAAATTCAAAAGTCTTCTTGTGTTGTCTACTCCCTGCCTTTGACTTATAAAGCCTGTTTGATCTATTGATATTAGTTTGGGGATAAGGGGAGCCAATCTTGTGGCTAATATTTTGGCATCTAACTTGATATCAGTATTGATCAAAGAAATGGGTCGGAAATGTTTGCAGTCTAATAAATCCTTACCTTCCTTGGGTATCATAGCTATTGCAGCCTCTAAAGTTTCCCGGGTGCTGTGCCCAAAGATTTAATTTCATTAAACATCCCTTTAAGGAATGGAAGAGAATGCTTTATAGTAGACATTTATAAAACCGTCTGGGCCTGGTGCTGTGTGTGATTGTAATCCAACTATTGCCTGTCTAATTTCTTCCTCTGATATTTCTCTGTTTATGTACTCTTGATCCGAGATCCTAGGCAAGGTTAACTGGTCCAAAATCATCAATCTCTTGATAGGTAGGTCTTACAAAATCCTTTCAGTTCTCTAAATTATACAAGATTTTGTAGTACCTATAGAATACTTTGCTTATTTTCCCTGGTTGAGATTGAATTAGTCCTTCCTCATCCCTTATCTTTACTATTCTTTTGGAGGATTCTCTTTTTTTAATAGTGTTAGCTAAAAGTTTACTGACTCTATTGCCATAATGATATGCCCATGTTGGTATGCCCATGAGGCCCTATCAACCCTTGATTTTATAGTTTTCTTAATTTGAGTCTGAAGATTCATTATTTCTTTATTATTCTTTTTATTTGGTTTAATGTTATTGTTTCTTTGTGTTTGAGCCAATTTTATATATAATACTCTTAACAAGTTACCTTTTTGTTTTTTAAGTTTGATTGACCAACTAGTTAATATGCCTCTCATGTACACTTTGTGGGCATTCCGCTAGGTGGACTTAGAGTCAATCAAATTTACGTTTATTTCAAAGAAAGCTTGCATTTCTTGATGTATTAAATATTTAGTGCTATCAGTTTCAAATAGTGATTTATCAAGTCTATTAATCTTCCTATTGTATGTTCTTTGGTCTGCTTTTAGATGGAGTGTGATCACTGCATGGTCAGAAGATCTTATCAGTCCAATGTTAACCTTTTCTACTTGCTTGAGAGTTAACAGGTCTACTAAAAAGTAATCAATTCTCATATAGGCCTGATGCCTATATGAAAAAAATGTGTAATCTCTTTCATTTTGGTGATAGGTTTTCCAAGCTTCATAAAGTTCAAATTTAGCAATAGTTTCTTGAAAGCATCTCGATGTACCATTATTAGACTTATCAGGGAGGGGTTTCTTACTTGACTTCCGATCTATTAGAAGGTCCACGTGCATATTATAATCCCTGCTTACAATCACATGTCCTATCTTTAGTTTCCACACCCGTTTTAACAGAGAATTTAAAAAGGTGTTTTGTCGATTTGTTGGGGGCGTAAAGATTAATAATTGTGTATTTCTGTTCATTTATTTTGCCCACCCAAATTATAAATCTCCCTTCATAGTCTATTTCCCTATATTGTTCCACAATTTGAAGATTATTATTAAAGAGTATTGATACTCCCATGGGCTTTTTCTTATATGTAGCATATAGCTGATATGGGAAAGGTCACTTCAAAAATGATTGGATTCCCTGTTCTCCAATGAGACTCTTGGATACAAATTAAGGGCCCTATCAAATTCGAGCTGCGTATGGAATCGTATCTCGCAAATGCGCATAGTAACGCGATTTACATACTACGAATCGACTTGCGATTGACTTGCGATTGACTTGCGTCATTTCAGTCTCATTTTCCGAGATTTGCCTCCGAAAAGCGCTACATAGTAAGTAGCGGACAAGAATTCTTTGCGTAGACGCTCGTATCTCGCAAAATCGCTATGTGCACAAAATACACCAGCAAAATGGTTTACGCATTACGTACAGACAACTTAAATTGTAAAAGTGACAGTTTAACAGAGGATAAGCATGGAAGGCCATTACAATTGATTGCACAACCCCCTCCCCCCACCAAAGCAAATGCATTATACAACCAATTAGTTGTTACATTTGGAATAAAAAGCCATGCTGCAGCTTACATAGAGCAATTAAACACACACTACCTGATTACATATAAACACAAAAACATCAAAATAATGCCATATTAACCCTGTTTTTTGTATACATGTTGCTCATCACATCTACATTTGGGAACACAAATATGGGGCACATTACACTGCCACATGACGTATATCAAGTACACAGGGAGCATGTGAATATGTCCTGTTCAGTCTTTCGGTCATGTCTGACTGTCTGGGACCCTCTGTCACTGCTTTCTTACAAGGTTCGTATGCTGGTGATACTGGAGTGGATTGTCAGTTCCTTCTCCAGTGGTTTGGGATTTGGCCGTCCTCTCTGCTTTCACTCTCCCACCCACAATGGCCCTTAATGGTATAGCTCACAGCTTCATTGAAGTACACAATATCTCTTGTTTGGTCTTTCGGTCGGGTCTGACTGTCTGGAACCCTCTGTCACTGCTTTCTTACAAGGTTCGTATGCTGGTGATACTGGAGTGAATTGTCAGTTCCTTCTCCAGTGGTTTGGGATTTGGCCGTCCACTCTGCTTTCACTCTCCCACCCACAATGGCCCTTAATGGTATAGCTCATAGCTTCCAAGCCCCACCACTTATCAAACCACAAGGTGACCATGGGAACATACCCCGCAGTGACCCATCAGGAAGGGCAGCAAACACACACAGAGGGTTTGCAGAGGCACATTGAGCACCAGTTAACTCACCTCCATCAGGGGTAATCGGCACTACTCTTATCCAAGGAAGTCCCACGCCATTGCTGGTGGCCATGTGCCAAGATGTCCATTCATTCCCATTTGGTGACCTCCCATTAAGTTCTGCTATTCATCAATTTACATTAGTTTCGATTGCTAAGTGATGTTGGGGATGTGCGGGTGAAAGTAGAGTGGATGGACAAATCCCAAATCACTGGAGAAGGAACTGACAAGCCACTGCAGTATCACCTATCATTATCCTGTTAGGCCCTCAGGGGCATGTTACAACTCGACAGTATCGCTAATTGGACTTGGCCTGTGCATTAACCCTTTATTATGCCTAGATTGTAGATCTATTAGATGTATTATATGATATCTAATGCTATTAGGACTATTATTCCTCTTAGTATGTATGGATCTATTGCAGGTTAACTAGTGCTCATTAGTTTACAGCTATAGTAATGTGACACTAATGTGATGCATGTGGATGTCTCATAACCCAAACCATTGAAAACACACCGACATGGTGAGAACAGTATAACATAGCTTTATTTTTGGAAACAGACCACAATCAGCAGTGGTCAAGACTGTGCATTCACATAACGGTATAACAAAACTTTATTTTTGGACACAGACCACAATCAGCAGTGGTCAAGACTGTGCATTCACATAACGGTATAACAAAACTTTATTTTTGGACACAGACCCCAATCAGCAGTGGTCAAGGCTGTGCATTAACATAACGGTATAACAAAACTTTATTTTTGGACACAGACCACAATCAGCAGTGGTCAAGACTGTGCATTAATATCATGGGTGTGGTGTGGGCGGGTCCCAAAAGAGAAAGGGGCTAGATAAAACAAAGGGGATACCTACAGGGGTCAATCTAATAGTCTAGAATAAGCATGATGCATAGCACCTACCAGGGTCACATGCGGTCAGTACACCGCTGCAACCGGAATATGAAGAAACCATTAGAGTGCATGGCACTTACAACTTGTCTGGATCTGCTCAATGGAACAAATGATTCAACCTCTGGACTGTGTAATCCAATCCAGTTTCACACATACAGTGTGGTGTGCGAAATTGCCCACAAAAATAAATGGTCAAAAAAAAAGGCGGAGGAGGATAGAAAAAACTAATGACAAGGCATGTACAGTAAAGTGCTAAATACTGTACCAATATACCAACTCACCTGATTCCCATCTGCAAGCATTACTAACTATTAGCTAGGTCTCTGGATAATGAGTAATATGGGCAAATACCCATTAATATGGACAGGACACAAAGGTCAGCAGCCACATTCACTGTTTCTTACATCAGACCCAAAGATCTGTTCTCAGACCGATATTGAGGTCAGGATCACATGCTTTATTAGTGCATATATTAATGCTGGCTGTCATTAACATGCCATTGTGAGACTTTGCAAATCCACTGCCATAGCGGTATTAGTCTACATTTCAGCTAGCAATAATCATGTCTGAGATATCTGGCAATATGATAGCTTTAAGATTGTGGGAGCTACATGTTAAGGAGGGGGCTGTCATTGAAGTAATGTCTACCTGAGAGGCACTGGGAAAACCTTACGCCTCATATAATTCCTCCACAATGCTTGCAGATGCAGGAGATGCCTTTATGGGCCTGAATTGTACCTAAAACAAAACAAATGGAAAGAAAAACAAAGAGAAAACATAAAATCTAAGGGCCTAAAAAAAAGGGGACTGCAGCATCCCTTCCCAACAGCATTCCCCAGTGACCATCAATTGGTGGCATGTTCAACCGAACTCTACGTGTCCACAGAGAAGAGGATCATGGACCATGTGATGGGAGGTAGCCATCTGCATACAAAATATCACCATCACATAGGCAAAGATCCAAAACTCTGTAGCCAGGCTAGATGAGGTCAGCATTGTGACCAATAGATTGTCACTGGGGAGTGCTGTTGAGAAGGCACAATTATGTCCACAGCCCCTAGGTCCTCCTCCGCCTGGGCACAGGACCTGCCTCGTCCGCGGCCGGACACCGTCTCCTTGTTGGTGGTGGGGGAGCGGGAGGAGGTAGTGGCACCACGGGTGGTGGTGGCGGCGGAGGCATGGTGGAAGGAGAGGAGGGGCCAGGCTGCTGTTGGCTGGTGACCTGCCCCGTTCCCAGCAGCCTGACCAAATGCTGCTCCAGCCTCCGATGATGGCTCCTCTCCTCCCTAAAGCGCCTGTCCAGGCTACGCCTCATGCCAGAGATGTTGGCATCAATCCTCCTCACGACGGCCAACAACTCCAGCAGCGCAGCCTCGGTCGTTGGTGGTGGGGGGGGCTTGGGTCCTGCTGGCAGGGCCGGGTGGGAAGATGGCGGGGAGAGAGTGGGGAGGATCTGGGACCCGGCTGGAGACAGGGTCTCTGACATTGGTGTCCCCGGTGGCTCAGTGTGTGGGGAAGGAGGAGCTGTGGCATATTCCACTACTTCGGAGGGCCCCGGCGAGATGGCAAGTCTTTGGAGGAGGGGGACAGTCGGGCTCTGGACAGGGGGGCTGTCAACGACCACGCCCCCCCCCCTCCGAAGAGCCAGGGCCCTCGGATGAGCCTGTAGCCTCCTCCCCCTGAGCGGTCTCCTGCGGGGCGGGGGCTGACGGCCCCGCTCGTGGCTCATCACTGGACCCAGACCTCCTACTGGATGCTGAAATAGAGAAAAGAAAGGTACATGTCATTAGTATGCTGATCAATACATTGATATGTTTTCTCTCCTAACTATCTGACATCTAGGCCTGAACATGGATGATTCTCCTAATTGCAACTCCCATTAGCTGCCATTTGCTAGATTGGATCTATTCTTTGGTTTCTTGTCTTGACCTCTCCTGGCTCCTAACACTGTCTGGATTTTTCCTGCGGTTTCACTCCTAACTATCTGACATCTAGGCCTGAACATGGATGATTCTCCTAATTGCAACTCCCATTAGCTGTCATTTGCTAGATTGGATCTATTCTTTGGTTTCTTGTCTTGACCTCTCCTGGCTCCTAACACTGTCTGGATTTTTCCTGCGGTTTCACTCCTAACTATCTGACATCTAGGCCTGAACATGGATGATTCTCCTAATTGCAACTCCCATTAGCTGTCATTTGCTAGATTGGATCTATTCTTTGGTTTCTTGTCTTGACCTCTCCTGGCTCCTAACACTCAGCCTTATTAAATTGCAATTCGGCAAATTCTAAAGGGCTCTATATAAGCACAGAGCTAATTTTTTTACGGAAGTTATTAGTTAGTGAAGACCTTGCTTTTGGAGAGAAGTTTACTAACTAAAAACTTCCGTAAAAAAATGTATGCTGTGTGCTTAAATAGAGCCCTTTTACATTTGCCGAATTGCAATTTAATAAGGCTGACTGTCTGGATTTTTCCTGCGGTTTCACTCCTAACTATCTGACATCTAGGCCTGAACATGGATGATTCTCCTAATTGCAACTCCCATTAGCTGTCATTTGCTAGATTGGATCTATTCTTTGGTTTCTTGTCTTGACCTCTCCTGGCTCCTAACACTGTCTGTGTTTCTTCTGCGGTCTGTAACTGCATAGGCTGCATTGGGCGCACCAGTACATGGACTCTATTGCTTAATTACTCTTGGGGTGGCCAGGAATGACAGTGATTTGTCAGCTTCATGGATTTAATGACACTTCCATCCATCCCTTGTTAATTCCATGGAGCTGACATGTCAGTGTCCTTGTTGGTCACCATGTGTAGTGTGTGTGATGCACATGTGGTGGCATGTTGGTGTATGTGATATTCACCTGAACTGGAGGCTGGGTCCTGCTGGGCCACCGGGGATGAAGCTCCAGCTGCGGGCGATGGTCCTAGAAAGTCCCTTGCGAACCTCTCCCACTCCTTATAGGCGACACTGTGTCCCTCAGCTTCTCTGGCCATCTTCCTCTTCATCGTGGCCCTGATATCCACATATCTGTGCTTTAAGGACCTCAAGCCCCTAGGAACCGTGGACACCTCCTTCATCACTTGCACTACCTCCTTCCAAGCCTGAGCCTTAGGCCCAGGCTTCGCTTCCCTTGCAACAAGGATGACGGGCCGGTCACCGATCGCACCCAGGAGGACCATATTCTCCTGGGGCATATAATTACTCTTCCTGAGGCCTGTCCCTTCCCCAAACTACCCCGCCCCCTGGGAACAGGCCCCTTCCCCTCTGTCCCTCCTCTCTTAGTGCCTGTGTCTCACTCCTCCTCCTCCTCCCCCCCCCCCTCTGGGGACCACTCCTCCTCCTCCAGGGACACCTCCTCCTCCTCCAGGGACACCTCCTCCTCCTCCGGGGACACCTCCTCCAACCCCTCCGGGGACACCTCCTCCACCCCCTCTGGGGACACCTCCTCCACCCCCTCCGGGGACACCTTCTCCCCCTCTCCTCCACCCTCCACTACACTCTCCTCACTCTCCTCACTCTCCGCTCCTCTCCTCCTCTCTCCACCTATCTCCTCCCTCCATGCTGAAATAATAACAAAATAAGGATAACTCAAAATAAGTGTAACTGTTATATAGGTGATGAAAAAAAAGTGTATGTTCTATGTGTTTTTAATAACTGTTGGGGGATGCGGTGCAAAAGTTTGGGGGGGGGGAGGTGTGTGGTGTGTGTCCTAACGCTATGTATGTCTCTATGTGTCTTTAATCTATGTGTCAGGCAAATATGTGTAATGTGTACATATGTGTAACTCTTACGTGTAAATATGCTAGTAATAAAATCCAAAACAATCAAAAAGAGTGCGCCAACAAATCAAAAGAACGATAAAGAAATAAAAGTATTACTGGAATGTCTGTTGGAAAGAAAAGATGTGTGTGCTATGTGTATTTAATAAGTGGTGGGGGATGGGGTGTGACCATGGGAACATACCCCGCAGTGACCCATCAGGAAGGGCAGCAAACACACACAGAGGGTTTGCAGAGGCACATTGAGCACCAGTTAACTCACCTCCATCAGGGGTAATCGGCACTACTCTTATCCAAGGAAGTCCCACGCCATTGCTGGTGGCCATGTGCCAAGATGTCCATTCATTCCCATTTGGTGACCTCCCATTAAGTTCTGCTATTCATCAATTTACATTAGTTTCGATTGCTAAGTGATGTTGGGGATGTGCGGGTGAAAGTAGAGTGGATGGACAAATCCCAAATCACTGGAGAAGGAACTGACAAGCCACTGCAGTATCACCTATCATTATCCTGTTAGGCCCTCAGGGGCATGTTACTACTCCACAGTATCGCTAATTGGACTTGGCCTGTGCATTAACCCTTTATTATGCCTAGATTGTAGATCTATTAGATTTATTATATGATATCTAATGCTATTAGGACTATTATTCCTCTTAGTATGTATGGATCTATTGCAGGTTAACTAGTGCTCATTAGTTTACAGCTATAGTAATGTGACACTAATGTGATGCATGTGGATGTCTCATAACCCAAACCATTGAAAACACACCGACATGGTGAGAACAGTATAACATAGCTTTATTTTTGGAAACAGACCACAATCAGCAGTGGTCAAGACTGTGCATTCACATAACGGTATAACAAAACTTTATTTTTGGACACAGACCACAATCAGCAGTGGTCAAGACTGTGCATTCACATAACGGTATAACAAAACTTTATTTTTGGACACAGACCACAATCAGCAGTGGTCAAGACTGTGCATTAATATCATGGGTGTGGTGTGGGCGGGTCCCAAAAGAGAAAGGGGCTAGATAAAACAAAGGGGATACCTACAGGGGTCAATCTAATAGTCTAGAATAAGCATGATGCATAGCACTTACCAGGGTCACATGCGGTCAGTACACCGCTGCAACCGGAATATGATGAGAAAAAGGATCTTCACAAATCACTCCATTTAACTGAAGAAACCATTAGAGTGCATGGCACTTACAACTTGTCTGGATCTGCTCAATGGAACAAATGATTCAACCTCTGGACTGTGTAATCCAATCCAGTTTCACACATACAGTGTGGTGTGCGAAATTGCCCACAAAAATAAATGGTCAAAAAAAAAGGCGGAGGAGGATAGAAAAAACTAATGACAAGGCATGTACAGTAAAGTGCTAAATACTGTACCAATATACCAACTCACCTGATTCCCATCTGCAAGCATTACTAACTATTAGCTAGGTCTCTGGATAATGAGTAATATGGGCAAATACCCATTAATATGGACAGGACACAAAGGTCAGCAGCCACATTCACTGTTTCTTACATCAGACCCAAAGATCTGTTCTCAGACCGATATTGAGGTCAGGATCACATGCTTTATTAGTGCATATATTAATGCTGGCTGTCATTAACATGCCATTGTGAGACTTTGCAAATCCACTGCCATAGCGGTATTAGTCTACATTTCAGCTAGCAATAATCATGTCTGAGATATCTGGCAATATGATAGCTTTAAGATTGTGGGAGCTACATGTTAAGGAGGGGGCTGTCATTGAAGTAATGTCTACCTGAGAGGCACTGGGAAAACCTTACGCCTCATATAATTCCTCCACAATGCTTGCAGATGCAGGAGATGCCTTTATGGGCCTGAATTGTACCTAAAACAAAACAAATGGAAAGAAAAACAAAGAGAAAACATAAAATCTAAGGGCCTAAAAAAAAGGGGACTGCAGCATCCCTTCCCAACAGCATTCCCCAGTGACCATCAATTGGTGGCATGTTCAACCGAACTCTACGTGTCCACAGAGAAGAGGATCATGGACCATGTGATGGGAGGTAGCCATCTGCATACAAAATATCACCATCACATAGGCAAAGATCCAAAACTCTGTAGCCAGGCTAGATGAGGTCAGCATTGTGACCAATAGATTGTCACTGGGGAGTGCTGTTGAGAAGGCACAATTATGTCCACAGCCCCTAGGTCCTCCTCCGCCTGGGCACAGGACCTGCCTCGTCCGCGGCCGGACACCGTCTCCTTGTTGGTGGTGGGGGAGCGGGAGGAGGTAGTGGCACCACGGGTGGTGGTGGCGGCGGAGGCATGGTGGAAGGAGAGGAGGGGCCAGGCTGCTGTTGGCTGGTGACCTGCCCCGTTCCCAGCAGCCTGACCAAATGCTGCTCCAGCCTCCGATGATGGCTCCTCTCCTCCCTAAAGCGCCTGTCCAGGCTACGCCTCATGCCAGAGATGTTGGCATCAATCCTCCTCACGACGGCCAACAACTCCAGCAGCGCAGCCTCGGTCGTTGGTGGTGGGGGGGGCTTGGGTCCTGCTGGCAGGGCCGGGTGGGAAGATGGCGGGGAGAGAGTGGGGAGGATCTGGGACCCGGCTGGAGACAGGGTCTCTGACATTGGTGTCCCCGGTGGCTCAGTGTGTGGGGAAGGAGGAGCTGTGGCATATTCCACTACTTCGGAGGGCCCCGGCGAGATGGCAAGTCTTTGGAGGAGGGGGACAGTCGGGCTCTGGACAGGGGGGCTGTCAACGACCACGCCCCCCCCCCTCCGAAGAGCCAGGGCCCTCGGATGAGCCTGTAGCCTCCTCCCCCTGAGCGGTCTCCTGCGGGGCGGGGGCTGACGGCCCCGCTCGTGGCTCATCACTGGACCCAGACCTCCTACTGGATGCTGAAATAGAGAAAAGAAAGGTACATGTCATTAGTATGCTGATCAATACATTGATATGTTTTCTCTCCTAACTATCTGACATCTAGGCCTGAACATGGATGATTCTCCTAATTGCAACTCCCATTAGCTGCCATTTGCTAGATTGGATCTATTCTTTGGTTTCTTGTCTTGACCTCTCCTGGCTCCTAACACTGTCTGGATTTTTCCTGCGGTTTCACTCCTAACTATCTGACATCTAGGCCTGAACATGGATGATTCTCCTAATTGCAACTCCCATTAGCTGTCATTTGCTAGATTGGATCTATTCTTTGGTTTCTTGTCTTGACCTCTCCTGGCTCCTAACACTGTCTGGATTTTTCCTGCGGTTTCACTCCTAACTATCTGACATCTAGGCCTGAACATGGATGATTCTCCTAATTGCAACTCCCATTAGCTGTCATTTGCTAGATTGGATCTATTCTTTGGTTTCTTGTCTTGACCTCTCCTGGCTCCTAACACTCAGCCTTATTAAATTGCAATTCGGCAAATTCTAAAGGGCTCTATATAAGCACAGAGCTAATTTTTTTACGGAAGTTATTAGTTAGTGAAGACCTTGCTTTTGGAGAGAAGTTTACTAACTAAAAACTTCCGTAAAAAAATGTATGCTGTGTGCTTAAATAGAGCCCTTTTACATTTGCCGAATTGCAATTTAATAAGGCTGACTGTCTGGATTTTTCCTGCGGTTTCACTCCTAACTATCTGACATCTAGGCCTGAACATGGATGATTCTCCTAATTGCAACTCCCATTAGCTGTCATTTGCTAGATTGGATCTATTCTTTGGTTTCTTGTCTTGACCTCTCCTGGCTCCTAACACTGTCTGTGTTTCTTCTGCGGTCTGTAACTGCATAGGCTGCATTGGGCGCACCAGTACATGGACTCTATTGCTTAATTACTCTTGGGGTGGCCAGGAATGACAGTGATTTGTCAGCTTCATGGATTTAATGACACTTCCATCCATCCCTTGTTAATTCCATGGAGCTGACATGTCAGTGTCCTTGTTGGTCACCATGTGTAGTGTGTGTGATGCACATGTGGTGGCATGTTGGTGTATGTGATATTCACCTGAACTGGAGGCTGGGTCCTGCTGGGCCACCGGGGATGAAGCTCCAGCTGCGGGCGATGGTCCTAGAAAGTCCCTTGCGAACCTCTCCCACTCCTTATAGGCGACACTGTGTCCCTCAGCTTCTCTGGCCATCTTCCTCTTCATCGTGGCCCTGATATCCACATATCTGTGCTTTAAGGACCTCAAGCCCCTAGGAACCGTGGACACCTCCTTCATCACTTGCACTACCTCCTTCCAAGCCTGAGCCTTAGGCCCAGGCTTCGCTTCCCTTGCAACAAGGATGACGGGCCGGTCACCGATCGCACCCAGGAGGACCATATTCTCCTGGGGCATATAATTACTCTTCCTGAGGCCTGTCCCTTCCCCAAACTACCCCGCCCCCTGGGAACAGGCCCCTTCCCCTCTGTCCCTCCTCTCTTAGTGCCTGTGTCTCACTCCTCCTCCTCCTCCCCCCCCCCCTCTGGGGACCACTCCACCTCCTCCAGGGACACCTCCTCCTCCTCCAGGGACACCTCCTCCTCCTCCGGGGACACCTCCTCCAACCCCTCCGGGGACACCTCCTCCACCCCCTCTGGGGACACCTCCTCCACCCCCTCCGGGGACACCTTCTCCCCCTCTCCTCCACCCTCCACTACACTCTCCTCACTCTCCTCACTCTCCGCTCCTCTCCTCCTCTCTCCACCTATCTCCTCCCTCCATGCTGAAATAATAACAAAATAAGGATAACTCAAAATAAGTGTAACTGTTATATAGGTGATGAAAAAAAAGTGTATGTTCTATGTGTTTTTAATAACTGTTGGGGGATGCGGTGCAAAAGTTTGGGGGGGGGGGAGGTGTGTGGTGTGTGTCCTAACGCTATGTATGTCTCTATGTGTCTTTAATCTATGTGTCAGGCAAATATGTGTAATGTGTACATATGTGTAACTCTTACGTGTAAATATGCTAGTAATAAAATCCAAAACAATCAAAAAGAGTGCGCCAACAAATCAAAAGAACGATAAAGAAATAAAAGTATTACTGGAATGTCTGTTGGAAAGAAAAGATGTGTGTGCTATGTGTATTTAATAAGTGGTGGGGGATGGGGTGTGACCATGGGAACATACCCCGCAGTGACCCATCAGGAAGGGCAGCAAACACACACAGAGGGTTTGCAGAGGCACATTGAGCACCAGTTAACTCACCTCCATCAGGGGTAATCGGCACTACTCTTATCCAAGGAAGTCCCACGCCATTGCTGGTGGCCATGTGCCAAGATGTCCATTCATTCCCATTTGGTGACCTCCCATTAAGTTCTGCTATTCATCAATTTACATTAGTTTCGATTGCTAAGTGATGTTGGGGATGTGCGGGTGAAAGTAGAGTGGATGGACAAATCCCAAATCACTGGAGAAGGAACTGACAAGCCACTGCAGTATCACCTATCATTATCCTGTTAGGCCCTCAGGGGCATGTTACTACTCCACAGTATCGCTAATTGGACTTGGCCTGTGCATTAACCCTTTATTATGCCTAGATTGTAGATCTATTAGATTTATTATATGATATCTAATGCTATTAGGACTATTATTCCTCTTAGTATGTATGGATCTATTGCAGGTTAACTAGTGCTCATTAGTTTACAGCTATAGTAATGTGACACTAATGTGATGCATGTGGATGTCTCATAACCCAAACCATTGAAAACACACCGACATGGTGAGAACAGTATAACATAGCTTTATTTTTGGAAACAGACCACAATCAGCAGTGGTCAAGACTGTGCATTCACATAACGGTATAACAAAACTTTATTTTTGGACACAGACCACAATCAGCAGTGGTCAAGACTGTGCATTCACATAACGGTATAACAAAACTTTATTTTTGGACACAGACCACAATCAGCAGTGGTCAAGACTGTGCATTAATATCATGGGTGTGGTGTGGGCGGGTCCCAAAAGAGAAAGGGGCTAGATAAAACAAAGGGGATACCTACAGGGGTCAATCTAATAGTCTAGAATAAGCATGATGCATAGCACTTACCAGGGTCACATGCGGTCAGTACACCGCTGCAACCGGAATATGATGAGAAAAAGGATCTTCACAAATCACTCCATTTAACTGAAGAAACCATTAGAGTGCATGGCACTTACAACTTGTCTGGATCTGCTCAATGGAACAAATGATTCAACCTCTGGACTGTGTAATCCAATCCAGTTTCACACATACAGTGTGGTGTGCGAAATTGCCCACAAAAATAAATGGTCAAAAAAAAAGGCGGAGGAGGATAGAAAAAACTAATGACAAGGCATGTACAGTAAAGTGCTAAATACTGTACCAATATACCAACTCACCTGATTCCCATCTGCAAGCATTACTAACTATTAGCTAGGTCTCTGGATAATGAGTAATATGGGCAAATACCCATTAATATGGACAGGACACAAAGGTCAGCAGCCACATTCACTGTTTCTTACATCAGACCCAAAGATCTGTTCTCAGACCGATATTGAGGTCAGGATCACATGCTTTATTAGTGCATATATTAATGCTGGCTGTCATTAACATGCCATTGTGAGACTTTGCAAATCCACTGCCATAGCGGTATTAGTCTACATTTCAGCTAGCAATAATCATGTCTGAGATATCTGGCAATATGATAGCTTTAAGATTGTGGGAGCTACATGTTAAGGAGGGGGCTGTCATTGAAGTAATGTCTACCTGAGAGGCACTGGGAAAACCTTACGCCTCATATAATTCCTCCACAATGCTTGCAGATGCAGGAGATGCCTTTATGGGCCTGAATTGTACCTAAAACAAAACAAATGGAAAGAAAAACAAAGAGAAAACATAAAATCTAAGGGCCTAAAAAAAAGGGGACTGCAGCATCCCTTCCCAACAGCATTCCCCAGTGACCATCAATTGGTGGCATGTTCAACCGAACTCTACGTGTCCACAGAGAAGAGGATCATGGACCATGTGATGGGAGGTAGCCATCTGCATACAAAATATCACCATCACATAGGCAAAGATCCAAAACTCTGTAGCCAGGCTAGATGAGGTCAGCATTGTGACCAATAGATTGTCACTGGGGAGTGCTGTTGAGAAGGCACAATTATGTCCACAGCCCCTAGGTCCTCCTCCGCCTGGGCACAGGACCTGCCTCGTCCGCGGCCGGACACCGTCTCCTTGTTGGTGGTGGGGGAGCGGGAGGAGGTAGTGGCACCACGGGTGGTGGTGGCGGCGGAGGCATGGTGGAAGGAGAGGAGGGGCCAGGCTGCTGTTGGCTGGTGACCTGCCCCGTTCCCAGCAGCCTGACCAAATGCTGCTCCAGCCTCCGATGATGGCTCCTCTCCTCCCTAAAGCGCCTGTCCAGGCTGCGCCTCATGCCAGAGATGTTGGCATCAATCCTCCTCACGACGGCCAACAACTCCAGCAGCGCAGCCTCGGTCGTTGGTGGTGGGGGGGGCTTGGGTCCTGCTGGCAGGGCCGGGTGGGAAGATGGCGGGGAGAGAGTGGGGAGGATCTGGGACCCGGCTGGAGACAGGGTCTCTGACATTGGTGTCCCCGGTGGCTCAGTGTGTGGGGAAGGAGGAGCTGTGGCATATTCCACTACTTCGGAGGGCCCCGGCGAGATGGCAAGTCTTTGGAGGAGGGGGACAGTCGGGCTCTGGACAGGGGGGCTGTCAACGACCACGACCCCCCCCTCCGAAGAGCCAGGGCCCTCGGATGAGCCTGTAGCCTCCTCCCCCTGAGCGGTCTCCTGCGGGGCGGGGGCTGACGGCCCCGCTCGTGGGTCATCACTGGACCCAGACCTCCTACTGGATGCTGAAATAGAGAAAAGAAAGGTACATGTCATTAGTATGCTGATCAATACATTGATATGTTTTCTCTCCTAACTATCTGACATCTAGGCCTGAACATGGATGATTCTCCTAATTGCAACTCCCATTAGCTGCCATTTGCTAGATTGGATCTATTCTTTGGTTTCTTGTCTTGACCTCTCCTGGCTCCTAACACTGTCTGGATTTTTCCTGCGGTTTCACTCCTAACTATCTGACATCTAGGCCTGAACATGGATGATTCTCCTAATTGCAACTCCCATTAGCTGTCATTTGCTAGATTGGATCTATTCTTTGGTTTCTTGTCTTGACCTCTCCTGGCTCCTAACACTGTCTGGATTTTTCCTGCGGTTTCACTCCTAACTATCTGACATCTAGGCCTGAACATGGATGATTCTCCTAATTGCAACTCCCATTAGCTGTCATTTGCTAGATTGGATCTATTCTTTGGTTTCTTGTCTTGACCTCTCCTGGCTCCTAACACTCAGCCTTATTAAATTGCAATTCGGCAAATTCTAAAGGGCTCTATATAAGCACAGAGCTAATTTTTTTACGGAAGTTATTAGTTAGTGAAGACCTTGCTTTTGGAGAGAAGTTTACTAACTAAAAACTTCCGTAAAAAAATGTATGCTGTGTGCTTAAATAGAGCCCTTTTACATTTGCCGAATTGCAATTTAATAAGGCTGACTGTCTGGATTTTTCCTGCGGTTTCACTCCTAACTATCTGACATCTAGGCCTGAACATGGATGATTCTCCTAATTGCAACTCCCATTAGCTGTCATTTGCTAGATTGGATCTATTCTTTGGTTTCTTGTCTTGACCTCTCCTGGCTCCTAACACTGTCTGTGTTTCTTCTGCGGTCTGTAACTGCATAGGCTGCATTGGGCGCACCAGTACATGGACTCTATTGCTTAATTACTCTTGGGGTGGCCAGGAATGACAGTGATTTGTCAGCTTCATGGATTTAATGACACTTCCATCCATCCCTTGTTAATTCCATGGAGCTGACATGTCAGTGTCCTTGTTGGTCACCATGTGTAGTGTGTGTGATGCACATGTGGTGGCATGTTGGTGTATGTGATATTCACCTGAACTGGAGGCTGGGTCCTGCTGGGCCACCGGGGATGAAGCTCCAGCTGCGGGCGATGGTCCTAGAAAGTCCCTTGCGAACCTCTCCCACTCCTTATAGGCGACACTGTGTCCCTCAGCTTCTCTGGCCATCTTCCTCTTCATCGTGGCCCTGATATCCACATATCTGTGCTTCAAGGACCTCAAGCCCCTAGGAACCGTGGACACCTCCTTCATCACTTGCACTACCTCCTTCCAAGCCTGAGCCTTAGGCCCAGGCTTCGCTTCCCTTGCAACAAGGATGACGGGCCGGTCACCGATCGCACCCATGAGGACCATATTCTCCTGGGGCGTATAATTACTCTTCCTGAGGCCTGTCCCTTCCCCAAACTACCCCGTCCCCTGGGAACAGGCCCCTTCCCCTCTGTCCCTCCTCTCTTAGTGCCTGTGTCTCCCTCCTCCTCCTCCTCCCCCCCCCCCTCTGGGGACCACTCCTCCTCCTCCAGGGACACCTCCTCCTCCTCCAGGGACACCTCCTCCTCCTCCGGGGACACCTCCTCCACCCCCTCCGGGGACACCTCCTCCATCCCCTCTGGGGACACCTCCTCCACCCCCTCCGGGGACACCTTCTCCCCCTCTCCTCCACCCTCCACTACACTCTCCTCACTCTCCTCACTCTCCGCTCCTCTCCTCCTCTCTCCACCTATCTCCTCCCTCCATGCTGAAATAATAACAAAATAAGGATAACTCAAAATAAGTGTAACTGTTATATAGGTGATGAAAAAAAAGTGTATGTTCTATGTGTTTTTAATAACTGTTGGGGGATGCGGTGCAAAAGTTTGGGGGGGGGGGGTGTGGTGTGTGTCCTAACGCTATGTATGTCTCTATGTGTCTTTAATCTATGTGTCAGGCAAATATGTGTAATGTGTACATATGTGTAACTCTTACGTGTAAATATGCTAGTAATAAAATCCAAAACAATCAAAAAGAGTGCGCCAACAAATCAAAAGAACGATAAAGAAATAAAAGTATTACTGGAATGTCTGTTGGAAAGAAAAGATGTGTGTGCTATGTGTATTTAATAAGTGGTGGGGGATGGGGTGTGTTGGGGGATGGGGTGTGGTGGGGGGGGGTGGGGTGTGGTGGGGGGGATGGGGTGTGGTGGGGGGGGATGGGTGTGTGGGGTGTTTGTCCTAACTATATATATGTCTCTATGTGTGTTATTTAATCTATGTGTCTTGCAAATATGTGAAATCTGTAAATATGTGTATTGCTTAAATGGAAGGACTTATGAAATAGACAATGAAAAAAGAAAAAATAACTAATCTCCCTCTCTCCAAAGTACTAATCAAACTCTCTCCCACCTGCTCCTGGAACTGCGGGCTAACTCCAATGGCTCTTACAACACAGTCAGCGCATGGTTTTGTATCAATCACATTTATAAGCTCATACTGTCAATCAAATTCTTAGCTCGTACGTGATTGGCTGAGAGGCGTGTCTCGCTAGGACGTCCCCTTATCAGCTTGCGAGCGCGCCAACAGACTCAGCCAATTACATACGCACTTATAGTGTCAGGCCGCCAAGTGCGTATGTAATTGGCTGAGAGTCCTAATGCGGGACGCCAAGTGCGTATGTAATTGGCTGAGAGTCCCAATGCGGGCCGCCAAGTGCGTATTACATACGCACTGGGCGGCCCGCGTTGGGACTCTCAGCCAATTACATACGCACTTGGCGTCCCGCGTTGGGACTCTCAGCCAATTACATACGCACTTGGCGGCCCGTGTTGGGACAGCCAATTACATGCGGCCAAGTGCGTATGTAATAGGTTGAGAGGCTTCTTGACGTAAAATCATCAGCTGGAATGCCATGTAAAGATCCACAGGTGACCAATGGCAAAGCAGAAATTAACGTGCCTAATACCAGGTCATGCAATCAACAAGCTATATAACCCCATCCCCAACAAGTCATCAGCATGTCTGAAACAGCATGGATGATCATGTGAGAGGGATGATGGCCAGGATGAGTGGGCGTATGAGGTTGAGATGCTTTTGTGCAGCTCACCTAGCACAGTATGAAGACCAGGAAGCAAGGTGTGTGATTGAGGGGGTGATGGGGAGTGGCAGAGAGGAGTGTCTGGGAGTGAATGAGGGTGTGAGTGGTGATGTGATCCATGCTGGGGCAGAACCAAGCCAGGCAAGGGAATTACCACAGGCCATGCCTAGTATCATGGGGGTGGATCAGGGAGGAGAGAGAGCTCCAGTAGCACAGGGACAGAGGGATATAGGGCCACCTGCACCTAGGGAGGCTGACAATGTTGTCGGTGATCAGCTGCTGGGGGGGAGTACAGGATGTGGTGGCTCAGGCAGAAGGGGGGAGCCTGACCAGGAGCCTGACCAGGAGCCTGACCAGGAGCCTGACCAGGAGCCTGTGAGGAGGCGGGCACCCAGTGTGTACAGGGAGAGACTCACATTAGAGGGGTTAACTGATGGGGAGGTGTATGAGTGTTTTCGGCTGACCCGTGCCAGTCTTGGGGAGCTCTATGAGGTTCTCAGAGCGGACCTTGAGCCTCGCTCAGGGGCAAATAGAGCCATCCCAGGAATGACACGGATGTTAGTTGCAATACACCTCCTTGCTTCTGGGAGCTTTCAGACCACCCTGAGCATAGCCGGAGGAATGTCTCAGCCAAGCCTCTCGAATTGTCTGAGTGCATTCCTCCGTGCTATTGGTCGGAGAGCTGCCAGATACATCAGTTACCCTAACACTGCTGAAGAGATCTCGAAGGTGAAGTTCGATTTCTTCCAATTAGGAGGTATCCCCAATGTGCTTGGTGCTATTGACTGTACACACGTGGCACTGATACCTCCTAGAGAGCAAGAAGCGCTGTACAGAAATCGTAAGCATTATCATTCAATCAATGTCCAGGTTGTTTGCGATGCGAACATGCGCATACAAGGTGTGTATGCAGGCTTCCCGGGAAGTGCTCACGACGCCTATATCCTGCGTGCATCCGGAATATCTGACATCTTTGAGTCCGGCAGATTTCCATCCGGATGGCTACTGGGTGAGTACACATTAGTAATGGCAGTCAACCATATCTTACTATGACTGGATACAATAACACATCCGGTACATCATGTTTCCCTCTATTGCTCTGATGTTCACATGTGCATTACGGAGTAATACTCCCAAAGCCAGAACAGAATAGCTCATTGCTGGCCAGAACCCTGTGTTAGCTTGGCCAAACAGTATGCAGTTCACAACAACATATGACAAAAACCACAATTGATTAATCATTAGGTTTATGTTCTGATGCATTCCCTTGTATCCTGTGACATGGACATCTCTAGTCTACATAACGTGTTGTGTGTTCTTGTATGGCCTATGTAAGTGAGATGACTTCAGAATTCATCTGATAGAGGAGAATTAATAGTGTTTGGCAAACTTTTTCTTGCCTAAATATATCCCGGAATAAACATGAATTAGCTTACCTTGAAGTTATCAAAATCTCCAAGGTCTTTTGGCCTTTGTGTTTGATCGTGTACGCCCCTGGGAAATTCCACCTGAATTAGCATCACATTTACGTTCACAAGAATACACTATCACGCTTCACCTCAGACCTCTGGCATGTGCTCGGTACAAGAACTGCAACAGTGACTTCCTGCTCTCTACCAGAAGGGTCGCAATATGTACCCTGTTGTATTTCCCTTGTATCTCCGCCTCATGTAAGCGTCCTGTGGGTGTGAACACCTGTATTTTACATTTGTGGAAATCACATTGTAATTGATCTGAAGCTTCATATAGAATACATGTGTTAATACACTACTAATTATCCTATCAGATGCATTCATGATCCATCTCCCTTACATATATCTTTAACTGTGTATTAGCCACAGGGATGTGTTGATAGGTCATGATGACGATATTTGGGCATATGCTTTGTCAAACATCACAACATCCTATTCATGCAGGATATGGGTGTTTGCCGTGGTTGTTGACCCCTGTGAGCAATCCCCATACTCGGGCAGAGGCGCGGTATAATGCTGCGCATAAAACCTGCCGGGAATGTAATTGAGCGTACCTTTGGTGTACTAAAGATGCGCTTCAGATGTTTACATTCCACTGGGGGGGCTCTACAATACAAGCCCCAGAAAGTTTGTCGCATCATCGTTGCCTGCTGCTGTCTGCACAATATAGCAGTACAGGCCAACTGTCTGGGGGACATTGATGCGGCTCCGCTACATGTGGAGGAAGAGCCTTTATTTCCCCCTGAAGTAGATATTCTGCAGGGGTCACAACAACGGACCCGCCTCATTCGTGAGTACTTCACATGTAAGTACATACCCAATATGCATGGAACACAGTCTAATGTATCTGGATTATGCCTAACTCCCAAATCCACCTCTATCCATCGCCCTTGTCATACAGAATTCCAACCAGTCCACAGTAGAGGAGAGTTCCCTGACGTTGTCGATGTTTGTACACTGGAACAAGCCACATGATCAGTTACAGGTAAGTAAGCACACATTCCCATACACATCTTAAGTACTGACGGTTATAAACATCAATGGTGTGACGAAGTGCCCTTCGCCACTTTGTCTTGGAGAGGACTGTTTGCCAGCCTCCTGCCCTGCGACTATGGCCCTGGTACATATTGCCCTTCAAACACAGTATTCGGCCATACCAGAGTGTATGTCACTCATTCTGGCCCTTTACATACAGGGGGGTCATTCGGTACTTGCCCTGTGTGAACCATGATACCACAGAAAGCTATACCATGGAGCCCATTCATATTATGAAAGACTATGGGAAAGACTTTAGCTACATGGCAATTGAACTGTGTGAAGAGGATCTGAGCGCTATTCGGTAGTTTTGTGCGCTCAGATCCCAACTGTAACGGAACCCATCACTGTTTTACCCTGTTTTATGATTATTTAATTCTTGGTTAAAATATGATCACATTGCTGTACTGTAGATATGTTGTTTTATGTTCTACAGAATATATTGGCTCAGAATGTCAAAAGCTACTAGGCTAATAGATAATCCTGTTACAGATAAGAAAAGTCAATTGTATAAACTGTTTTCATTCTCAGATAAGAACAAAGAAGGCTGATTTAATCATTGTCTGATTATATCAAGTTGCCTCAGGGAGGGGTGACCACACCTATTGTCCTATATGTGCATTGTGTGGGGGATATGTGACATGTCTGTGTGTTATGTGAAAAACATACTTTTACTAACTTTTGAACCCCTGGTCTGATTCATGCCATTTTTTAAATATGTTGTTCCCCTGGGTGAGAGATATTGAACAGTGCTGGACTTAAAGGTGTACCCCCTGTTTTTGGGGTACATCCAGAATGTGGTTAAAATTGTGTCTGTTTTAATTGTGTTATCTGAGGGGAGGAGACGTGGGGGTTGAACCATGTATATAATTGGCTGTGATAATTATGTGGATGTAGCCCTTCAGAGGGCACCATTGCATACAAGGAGATCCCCTGTCATTAAAGTTATAGTTCTACTTGACCCTTCAAAACGTAGTCTCATCTCGTTCTTAGAGGGGATCGCTATATCATACTGGGGATTGCTATGCTTTTGCATACTCCCTTGAGCTGTAACTACTGAACGCTTGTTCCTGATGTGCTCTCCTTGGAGGAGAGGTCTTCCCCACACGGTCCTGGATGCTGGAGATTCATACAGGGTGGAAGGAAGACGGCGCGGCTCCAGTTAAGCTACGGCGGTTGTGGAGTCTGTGGTGGTTGTGGTGTCCGGTGCGGTGCTTGTAGGCCTCGACGCAAGCTAGGACGCGTCTATCAACGGAGGTACCCGGTCGGGGTGCCAGGAGATCCGTTACATTGGTGGCAGTGGTGGGATGGCGTCCTAGTAAGAGGAAAAGTAGCACAGAGACACCGGTAACGTTTGGAGTTACAAATTGAGGGCAACGCTAGTATCCGTACAGGGCCCCTGGCTACAGCAGGATGGAACCGGCTAGTTTTCGGACAGCGTTCCATAATGAGGATGAGGAGGAGGCCGCGGACTACAGGGATGCAGACAGAAAGGAACTCTGGTATGATGCCCTGGAAGATGCCCAAATGGCGGCGAGGTGAGAGTCTCCCCAGTGATGAGCAGCGGCTACAGAACCGTGTGGCGATGCGGATGTATCTATTGGGAGAGCAGCCCCTGGATGAGTGGGTGACAAGACTAGAGACCCTGGTACGGCGAGAGATCTGGCTAGACAATGCATACCAGGCCCTCTGGTGGCATACCGTTCGACTTACCCCCTGGACTGCTGAACACGATTTACCGGAGGGAGATGATTATGATGGCCCGGGTTTATTATGGGATGCCTTGGAGGACGACATTGATCTTGGCAGCACGGAGGAGTCTAGGTTTTGGGACATCTACGACTACCGGATGGGCATGAATGTCTGGGATGACGAAGGCGAGGTGAGCAAAGACATGACCCACCTGGTAACAAGAGAGCGGGAGCTGGAGCAGGACTACCAACACCTGCTCAGCTTCGTGCAGCCCCAACCTACTCGACAAGCGGAACCGGACTTCATTGACTGGTCCTGGGATGACCTCCAGATGGCAGGTAGAGATGGGACCGAGGTCTCTCTACCGGCCCTACAGGGGGCAGAAGGTGTCGTCCTTCCCCCCCAGCGGCAGTGTGAACCCCAGGGGGCAGAAGGTGTCATCCTTCCCCCCCAGCGGCAGTATGAACCCCCGGGGGCAGAAGGTGTCGTCCTTCCCCCCCAGCGGCAGTGTGAACCCCAGGGGGCAGAAAGTGTCGTCCTTCCCCCCCAGCGGCAGTGTGAACCCCAGGGGGCAGAAGGTGTCGTCCTTCCCCCCCAGCGGCAGTGTGAACCCCAGGGGGCAGAAGGTGTTATCCTTCCCCCCAGCGGCAGTGTGAACCCCAAGGGGCAGAAGGTGTCGTCCTTCCCCCCCAGCGGCAGTGTGAACCCCAGGGGGCAGAAGGTGTTGTCCTTCCCCCCCAGCGGCAGTGTGAACCCCAGGGGGCAGAAGGTGTCGTCCTTCCCCCCCAGCGGCAGTGTGAACCACAGGGGGCAGAAGGGGTCGTCCTTCCTCCCCAGCGGCAGTGTGAACCCCAGGGGGCAGAAGGTGTCGTCCTTCCCCCCCAGCGGCAGTGTGAACCCCAGGGGGCAGAAGGTGTCGTCCTTCCCCCCCAGCGGCAGTGTGAACCACAGGGGGCAGAAGGTGTCGTCCTTCCTCCCCAGCGACAGTTTACCCTGACAAGGGGAGACACCAATCTCCCAGACGGTGCAGATGGGACCGTGGTCTCTGCGCCCACAGCCTGTACAGATCCCCAACTACCCTCACTGGGACAACCGGAGGAGGGGGTAAGTACAAATTCCCCTCCCCAGCTAACTTCTAATGTGGCCCCAGGGTTAACAGAGGAAATGTTAACCCCCACTGACTCCCACGTTTCCCTGGCTACTGAGCCGGAATATGTCCCAACTACCCCAGCAGAAGAGCTGACAGCGGGGCAGAGTGCAGTCGGCCTCTGCCCTCTCTTTGTCCCTTGTACAGAGCAGGATGTCCTGCAGGTTATACCAGCAGAAGAGCTGGCATCAGGGCAGAGTGCCGCTGGCCTCTGCCCCTCAAGTCCCCTCAGCGTGTTGCCCCATCACCACAGCGAAATATCCAGGTGCCGTAACTGTTTGTTGTGGGTGGGCTGCTCTTGCACTTTGTTGTTCTGGGGGGGCTGCTCTAGCACTGGTTTATTGTGGGTTGGTGGATCGTCTAACGGAGGCACTGACCGGCAGAAGGTCAGGTGCCTGGTTAGACTTCCCCCCAAAGGGGAGATGTGTGACGAAGTGCCCTTCGCCACTTTGTCTTGGAGAGGACTGTTTGCCAGCCTCCTGCCCTGCGACTATGGCCCTGGTACATATTGCCCTTCAAACACAGTATTCGGCCATACCAGAGTGTATGTCACTCATTCTGGCCCTTTACATACAGGGGGGTCATTCGGTACTTGCCCTGTGTGAACCATGATACCACAGAAAGCTATGCCATGGAGCCCATTCATATTATGAAAGACTATGGGAAAGACTTTAGCTACATGGCAATTGAACTGTGTGAAGAGGATCTGAGCGCTATTCGGTAGTTTTGTGCGCTCAGATCCCAGCTGTAACGGAACCCATCACTGTTTTACCCTGTTTTATGATTATTTAATTCTTGGTTAAAATATGATCACATTGCTGTACTGTAGATATGTTGTTTTATGTTCTACAGAATATATTGGCTCAGAATATCAAAAGCTACTAGGCTAATAGATAATCCTGTTACAGATAAGAAAAGTCAATTGTATAAACTGTTTTCATTCTCAGATAAGAACAAAGAAGGCTGATTTAATCATTGTCTGATTATATCAAGTTGCCTCAGGGAGGGGTGACCACACCTATTGTCCTATATGTGTATTGTGTGGGGGATATGTGACATGTCTGTGTGTTATGTGAAAAACATACTTTTACTAACTTTTGAACCCCTGGTCTGATTCATGCCATTTTTTAAATATCTTGTTCCCCTGGGTGAGAGATATTGAACGGTGCTGGACTTAAAGGTGTACCCCCTGTTTTTGGGGTACATCCAGAATGTGGTTAAAATTGTGTCTGTTTTAATTGTGTTATCTGAGGGGAGGAGACGTGGGGGTTGAACCATGTATATAATTGGCTGTGATAATTATGTGGGTGTAGCCCTTCAGAGGGCACCATTGCATAAAAGGAGATCCCCTGTCATTAAAGTTATAGTTCTACTTGACCCTTCAAAACGTAGTCTCATCTGGTTCTTAGAGGGGATCGCTATATCATACTGGGGATTGCTATGCTTTTGCATACTCCCTTGAGCTGTAACTACTGAACGCTTGTTCCTGATGTGCTCTCTTTGGAGGAGAGGTCTTCCCCACACGGTCCTGGATGCTGGAGATTCATACAGGGTGGAAGGAAGACGGCGCGGCTCCAGTTAAGCTACGGCGGTTGTGGAGTCGGTGGTGGTTGTGGTGTCCGGTGCGGTGCTTGTAGGCCTCGACGCAAGCTAGGACGCGTCTATCAACGGAGGTACTCGGTCGGGGTGCCAGGAGATCCGTTACAAATGGCATAGATAATTTGAGTGGATTATATATCCCACTATGTCAATGTATATATGCCCCACGTTACATTGTTATCTAGTCATTTAGATTGAAAAAATACTTTAGTCCATCAGGTTCAACCTCTATAGATCTATGATCTGCAATACGCAGAATTATTGTTAATTGATCCAGAGGAAGTCACCGAACAACAAAATGTGAAGCTTTGCCAATTGTCTACACAGGGCAGAAAAATATAACATTCCTTCCTGACCCCAGATACTGGTGATCGTATTCATCCCTGGAT
The DNA here is from genome assembly GCA_027410445.1 of Discoglossus pictus. Lineage (NCBI taxonomy): Eukaryota > Metazoa > Chordata > Amphibia > Anura > Alytidae > Discoglossus > Discoglossus pictus. Next base: position 398,290,135 of record CM050167.1, read on the forward strand.
CAATACTCCCTCTCTATTTATCCAGGATAGCCCCTAATGCCTGTTTGGTTTTGTAATGTAAAAAGATACCCAATCCCTTTTTAAAGTCACCTACAACCTCTACGGACCAGGATTGTTCACATTGTCTGATCCTGCCAAACCACATGAAATGGGATCAAAATGTCGTAGATAAATACCATACACACATACTTTGGCTAATTTGTGACTGTAATCCTAACATCATATTAACCTTACAGAGCTGCTGTCGTGTGTCAACTCTTCTTTCAACAACCTAGACATGGAAAAACATGACCAGCAACAGAACTGCTACATCAATGTGAGCTACATAGTGAGTATTTGTGTAATAATATGGCCACGTATGCTGAAGGACACAAATTACATATCAATCACTTTATTAATATCGGACTATCTCTTTCCAGAATACAGCAGATAGGTAAGCGGTGATAACTAATTACGATCCACAGCGCACATGCCCTGGTGGAACAAATCACCTCGTGGATGAGCTTGGGACTGCGTCCAAGGTAAAACACCACATTTGGCTCTCCAAAGATGCATTAATGTGTAATCTATGTGAGATTCCTACATCATTAGCCAGATGAGTAGCTCGTTTCATATGTAGGGAAAGAACAGTGAAGACGTTTGTCTGAAATGAGCAACATATATCGGTACAGTGTATCGAAAAGGTCTAAAGTCTACACACCCCTGTTAAAATGTCATCTTTCTGTGCTGTCAAGAAATGAGACCAAGATAAACCATTTCTGAACTTTTTCCACCTTTAATGTGACCTATAAGCTGTACAACTCAGTTGAAAAACTAACTGAAATCAGTTAAGTAGAGTGAAGAAAAAATCAAAAAAGAAAATCACATGGTTGCATAAGTATGCACACCCCTAAAATAATACTTTGTTGAAGCCCCTTGTGATGTTATTACAGCACTCAGTCTTTTTAGGGATGAGTCTATCATGGCACATTGTGACTTTGCAAGATTTGCCCACTCTTCTTTGCAAAAACACTTCAAATCTGTCAGATTGCGAGGGCATCTCCTGTGCACAGCCCTCTTCAGATCACCCCACAGGGATTCAGGTCTGGGCTCTGGCTGGGCCATTCCCAAACTTTAATCTACTTCTGGTGAAGCCATTCCTTTGTTGATTTGGATGTAGAAAGATGAAGTTGGAGAAAGATGAAGTTCCTCTTCATGTTCAGCTTTCTAGCAGAAGCCTGAAGGTTTGGTGACAATATTGACTGGTATTTGGAACTGGTCCTAATTCCCTCTATCTTAACTAAGGCCTCAGTTCCAGCTGAAGAAAAACAGCCCCAAAGCATGATGCTGCCACCACCATGCTTCACTGCGGGTATGGTGTTCTTTTGTTGATTTGCAGTGTTATTTTTGCACCAAACATATCTTTTGGAATTATGGCCAAAATGTTCAACCTTGGTTTCATCAGACCATAACACCTTTTCCCACATGCTTTTGGGAGACTTCAGATGTTTGTTTTTTTGCAAAATGCAGCCTGGCTTGGATGTTTTTCTTTGTAAGAAAAGGCTTTCATCTTGCCACTCTACCCCATACGCCAGACATATGAAGAATACGGGAGATTGTTGTCACATGTACCACACAGCCAGAACTTGCCAGATATTCCTGCAGTTCCTTTAATGTTGCTGTAGGCCTCTTGGTAGCCTCCCAGACCAGTTTTCGTCTGGTCTTTTCATCCATTTTGGAGGGAGCTCCAGTTCTTGGTAATGTCACTGTTGTGCCATATTTTCTCCGCTTGATGATGACTGGCTTCACTGTGTTCCATGGTATATCTAATGCCTTGGAAATTATTTGGTACCCTTCTCCTGACTGATACCTTTTAACAATGAGATCCCTCTGATGCTTTGGAAGCTCTCTGTGGACCATGGCTTTTGCTGTGGGATGCGACTAAGAACATTTCAGGAAAGACCAACTAGAGCAGCTTAACTTAATTTGAGGTTAATCAGAGGCACTTTAAATGATGGCAGGTGTATGCTGACTCCTATTTAACACGATTTGGAATGTGATTGCTTCATTCTGAACACAGCTACATCCCCAGTTATAAGAGAGTGTGCAGACTTATGCAACCACATTAGTTTTCTTTGTTTTTTTCTTCCCTCCACCTTACAGATTTCAGTTTGTTTTACAATTGAGTTGTACAGTTTATATGTCACATTAAAGGTGGATATAGTTCTGAAATGATTTTTCATTGGCTAATCTGTTTAAAATATTGTGTAGCCTTTTTATAACCACTGTAAGTGACGAAGTAAGCGCTTCGGGAGCATGTGCAATGTAAATATTGACATGTTCCTTTTATGTTTCAGATGAGTCCCTTTCCACGGTCAGAACAAGGAATGATGAGCATTCCCACATTCCAGGACTATGCTATTGTCACATTGCATCATGTATGTTCATATGTCAGTCATCATGTGTTGCATCGGGTGTGATATCACATCCTCTACATCGATTTATATGTACCTATTGCTTTAGATCTGCCATTCTCTCCTCTACTTGGACTATTGGGAAGCTTGTATCATACTTCCTTCCAGATCTCTTCCTCAGTGCTGATGTGATCCTCCCTGTACATATGGGAAAGAGTAACTCTAGCCTTGGAACATAACTGTTAATGAGGTTCCGTTTACCTTCAGTTATGAATATGCAACAGCAGATAATAGAGATGCTCATTCACAGAACAGAATACACCTCGAACTGGCCAGTTTGTTAGTAGTTCTGCTAACACATGAAATTATTTTGAACACACTGATATGGTCCTGGTCAGGTTCCCATCTGAGTGTCCAAACTTAGGTATGTAGAGTCTTCTCTCATAGTGCCATTTCCAGTGACATGACCTACGGGGGTTCTAACATTGACTGATTGAGCACTTCTACCTCTGCAGTTGCATAGGAGTGTGTGTTGCGCGCACACACAAGACTACAGATTACTTCTCCCCATGAGCATATCTCCTTCTGTATTGTTGGGTTTGAATATTAAATGTTATCCTGATATATTTAATAAAATAACTGATATTGCCTCATGTTGGATGATGCACTGTATCTCCCCCCCTCAACTGATCATCTATACCAATGTCACCCCCCCCCTGCGTGCATTCTGGCCCCATGTCCCTATTTCCGTGTGTTACTGGAACTCTGTATCCTACCCACCTCCACCATGATACTGAGCAGGCCTGTGGTAATTTGTCACTGTGTGGCTTTGTAAACAATTAAACCGTTTTTTTTCACTCAATGTTTGTGTAATCCTGGATATTTACCATGTAACAAGTCAATTACCCTGAAAGTCAGATGTGCTCAGCACCATCAGTTAGTGGTGTAACTATTCGGGTCAATCTGCGTTGACATTACTACATAATCATGAGTGTCGATTCATATCATTCAAGTTCAGGCCCTTCAAGTAATTATATACAACCCTGCATGTTATATAGACATGATTTCAGAATTCTCACCCCTCCGACTTGCACCTACATGTATATTGGCAAGGTACAGATTAATGTAGCATATGTATCTATGTAAACACACACAGATATATGTATTGAACAATGACACTTCATTCTATCTGTATTCTCGCAACTAGAAAGCATGATATGGTACAAACACACAGAAACAGTGATAACAGTATAACATAATCATACTTTATTTCATACACAGAGTACAAACAGAAATGGACAAGACTGTGCATTAATATCAGGTGTGTGTTGTGAAGAGATCCTAGTATGGCAAGGGGCTGTGGCAAATCTGAGGACATCTGAAGAGGAAACAGACAACATCATCAGGGTAATGCATAGCATCTCCTAGGGTCACATGTGGTCAGGACCCCACAGTAACCAACAGCATATAACACGACATCTAATCAACATAACCATTAATGCGCATACAACAACCATATGGTTGCCAGAATAAACAGACACTATAAAACAGGGATCATGTCATACTAAGCGATTTCACACACAGTGTGAATTGGTCAATAGATGATGTGAAAACAGAGGTAGGAGGTGTTAGAACAATCATAGGCTGTTATTAGAGTACATTGTTTTTGCTTTTGACACTACTATAAACCAACTAACATGAACATCATCTCCGAGCAGTAAGAACCATATTTATTCTATCCTGTTCAGGAATATGCTTAGGATGTGGAATACGACAAGGCATGCTTCACTGTGAACACAATCCTTCATCAAAATGTACTATCACTATCTATGTGGAATAGTTGTGCCATGCTGATATCACATCTCACTTCTAAATGGGTGATACCAAGGCCAGACAGATTACACTGTTCACATTACCCCTAAACACATGCACATTGATCATGATGTCAAACCCAGGAAATTGCCACTTTGGTTTGGATGACATGAAAAAACTGAATCCAATTTCATAATGTTAAAGGGATGGAATGCTACAAAAACTTATGTGGAATTGCTGGTTGGGATTAGCAGATAGTAATGGGACTGTGCAACTCTATAGCCTGGACACTGATCATTATAATGGAAGATCACACAGTCAGGTTTCTTAGTGAAAAGATATGTAGTCCTATATTTCATTTCAGAGCCATCTGCAGTGGGGAATAACCCTGATAGAATGCCCGTTGTGAACTGGGTTGAGTGTTTACTCACATGATGGTATTGTACTGCTCGAAGATTAAGAAAATGTCTTCATAGTTGTGAGAGTTGGCTATTAACACCTACAAAGACAAAAACAATGTCTCATTCCGAACAATATTATGATTAAATACAGTATTTAAGCTCAAGGTCAATCCACATTGAACACCAATTGTTAAAATGTTCACTTCCTCCCGGGGCACTTGGGGCCGGGGCACTTGGGGCCGGGGCACTTCCTCCCGGGGCACTTGTGGCCGGGGCACTTCCTCCCGGGGCACTTCCTTCCGGGGCACTTCCTCCCGGGGCCCATGGTGGAGCCCAGGCTGAGTGCGGTGCCCAGGATGAGGGCGGTGCCCCGTATGACGGCGGAGCCCAGTATGAGGGGGGAGCCCAGGGTGAGGGCTGTGCCCAGGGTGAGGGCTGTGCCCAGGGTGAGGGCGGAGCCCATGATGAGGGCTGTGCCCATGATGAGGGCGGAGCACCAGATGAGGGTGGAGCCCATGATGAGGGCTGTGCCCATGATGAGGGCGGAGCACCAGATGAGGGTGGAGCCCATGATGAGGGCTGTGCCCAGGATGAGGGCGGAGCCCCGGATGAGAGCGGATTACATGATGAGGGCGGAGCCCCAGATGAGTGCGGAGCACATGATGAGGGCTGTGCCCATGATGAGGGCGGAGCCCAGGATGAGGGTGGAGCCGCTGAGGGGGGAGCCGCTGAGTGGGGAGCCGCTGAGGGGGGGAGCCGCTGAAGGGAGGCACAGGATGGTGTGGCTGGTGCAGGCCCTGAGGTGGCCACGCCGAAGAGGGCCCGGGCATCACTTCCCGCTCCGTATGAGCAAGTGATGTGGATGGTCCCGGGCCCTCCTGAATGTCCTGGCCCACTTCAGCCCTTCCTGCCTCCTCCTCTTCTGAATCTGTGGATACTGCAATGGAATAAACATATATTTCAGTTGGTTGCCATACACAATTGACAGCTATGCATTTACATATCATTGACATCATGGTCACCTGTGAGTGACTGTGGTGCTTGTGTTACACAGATGAGCCACGGGCTGCATAATAAGCATTGTGGATCATGGCTCATATGAATGTGTACTGCATGTGCCTCAGACACATGCTCTGCTGGATCTGCTGTGCAGTGTGTGAGACTGACCAATCTGACAAGTTTCCAGCAATGGTTGTTAATATGCAGCTGAGACATGGGCCAGGTTAGGACAGTATATGACACACATGCAGTGCTACAGAGTCTGTATCCACATATGCCGCACAGCCAAATATTTATTCTCGCTCGCAGTGGAGGCCAAAGTCAGGCCTGCATTTGGGGATAGCCATGCTGCATCCAGCTGAGAATATCATTCATCAAGTCATTAAGTCTAATTGACTCATCTGTTCACATCAAGGAAATCCACATATCCAGGCCTGTGCGCAGCCCAGCAAGTTTGACTTTGGACACCCTGCTCTATTGCAATCAATCTGGATATAATTAGAAATTGACATATCAGGGAGACAAATTATGAACATGATAGGTTTGCTACCAGGACTGAAATGGTTATTGTCGCCCCATACATTTTTAGTCAACCATCGGGCTTACAGTGCTATTGTATGTGAATTATCCCTGTGTGTGGGCAGGGGTGTAGGAGGCCATATAATTCTTGAGCAAGGGTGGGCAGGTTCGGGCCTGGAGGGCCACACAGGTGAGCCAATCGCCTTTTTAGTCATCCGGATTGACTCACCTGTGCCCAAAAAGGATATCTTGAAAGTCCGGCCTGTATGTGGCCCTCCGTACCCACCCCTGTTCTAGAGGGATACAGCTCATTATATACAACAGCCAGAACACAAGCCTATTTATACATACATACATACATACATACAGCATGATATCCTGAAAGGCCGGCATATATGTGGCCCTCCTTACCCACCCCTGTTCTAGAGGGATACAGCTCATTATATACAACAGCCAGAACACAAGCCTATTTATACATACATACATACATACATACAGCATGATATCCTTAAAGTCCGGCATGTATGTGGCCCTCCTTACCCACCCCTGTTCTAGAGGGTTACAGCTCATTATATACAACAGCCAGAACACAAGCCTATTTATACATACAAACATACATACAGCATGTTATCTGCAGGCTTTTAGACAGCCCATCCCCCCACAATCTCAGCCAACCCTGTGTGTGATATGATACTCACGTTGCAGGGTGTTAGGACGATCTGTGTCCATCTGCCCTGGTATTCCCACCACAGATTCAGAAGGGATGAAGCGCATCACTGTCCTCTCCCATTCCTTGTAAACAAAAGTGACCGCGGGCCCACCACCAGTCTGACGTGCAGCTGCTGCCTCATCGGACATTTTTTTTCACAGCAATCTTTAAATCATCGAACTTGTGCCGCACTGCCCTCCAGTCCCTATTAGTGACCCCTACTGCCGACACAGCTCTGCCAATTTGGGACCAGGCCTCCTGCTTCTGGCTGGCATTAATGTCTCTGCCACCACATATAATCCCCTGGCGGGCACAGATTTCCCTGAGGAGAACCTGGATCTCCTCTAGGGTATAATTGGGGGCCCTGGGCCTTGCCACAACCCGTTGCCTTACAGACGGTGCCTGGTCTTCCTGTTCTATCCCTGGGGCCGCTCCCTCATCCCCACTACCTCCCACCAAGGGATCAGGCCCCTGACCCTCTGCCCCTTCCACTTGAATTCCTAGCTCTGGGGGCACTTCCCTCCCCCCCTGCTCTCCTCCTCCTCTCCCTCCTCCTCCTCCTCTCCCTCCTCCTCCTCCTCCTCCTCCTCCTCTCCCTCCTCCTCTCCTCCTCATCCTCCTCCTCTCCTCAGATGTTCTCTTCACTCTCCTCCGCGCCTCTCTTGCCTTACCACCTCCTCTCCTCTAAACTCCTCAGAAAATAAATTAACGATAAATCAAGATAATATTTGTGTTGGTTTAGGAGGTAAAAAAAGATGCAAATATTATGTGTAGTATTATGTGTGGGGGGAGGGGGGGGAAGGTCTTGGGGGGGGGGTGTAGGTGTGCAGTGGCCTACCACTAGGTGTAGCTATGTGTACGTATTAATCTATGTGTGTGAATTATGTGATATCAGTAATTATGTGTATTGTAAACAAAGGGTTAAATTATCTGCTAGTTCAAAAGATCAAAAATTGAAATTCTCTCCTATCTCTTCTCTCTCTTCTCTCTCTCCTCTCTCCACCAAAAACCCACCAATGCCTAGACTTGTGTGTCTACTTGCAAAAGCTCCAGCACAGTCAATTATGTTCTGTTTTGGCTCCCTTTTAAAGGCATACTGCCGTCAGGTTAACTGGTACGTATCACGTATTTCGCGCTCTTTTCATACGCAAAGTGATCCGGCATATCGTACCTCATGCGCAAATACGAACGTTTACGCATTCGCATCCATCGCTCGTATCTCGCAGCACTTTGAATTTAATAGCGTCGGAAATGGTTTCATTTTTAAACTACGTAGGACTTGCGTTTTCACCTATTATTTCCGCAGCTCTAATTTAATAGGGCCCTTAATATTTAGAATGTTTATTGTTGTTTATGTAGTGTTTATTTTTGACTAATTTGATGTTTCTTTTTTTCCCAGGGGTGAGACCTGCTGCAGGAAACCTTTCATCACTGAAGGAGCATCTGTTTTATAGATAGAGGGTAATGTTTTATAGATAGAGGGTAATGTATAGATAGGGGGTAATGTTGTATAGATAGGAGTAATTGTTACGACCCCAGGAGTGAGGGGGACATGTTCACTCCTTAACCCTTCTGCTTACTAGTAAAGGGGCACCCCTGGATGGTCTGGATTCTTACGGTCTCAGCATTTCTGACTTGTTCAGGCTAGAACATAAGTTCAGGACCTGAGGAACACAGGAGGCGTTTATCTCTATCTTTCTCTAAAATGACAGATATATCTTTTTTATGTATCAAACATCAGAGCAAACTTTAATAACTGACTCACAGCATGACAGTTACAGATGACATCAAGACATTCCAAATGCAGTTAACTCCTTATGAACTGACTACAACTAAAATGTAATATAGAGTTTAAACATATAACATCACACATTGTCCTTGTAATAAAACTAGGGGGCTGGTTTTTGCCACACAGCTCCCCCGTAACCACAAGCCGGTATACCCAGTCTGATCCCAGAGGATCCGCTTGGGTATGTCCAGGGGAGTCCTCGCAGATCAGTTTTCCAGTTCAGTTTGTCTGGATAATCCGTCAGCGTTGCCATTTTGCAGTCTGGCATTGTCTCCTGCCACCTTGTTAAGTCACACCCACGGGTTGTGATCTGTGAATAAGGAAAAGGTTTGCCCATACTAATACGGCTGTAGCTTCTTGAGGGCCCAAACCACGGCAAGGCATTCTTTTTCAATGGCGGTGTAGCCTACTTCTCGGGGTAATCATTTTCTGCTTAAGTAAGCCACCGGGTGTTCGCCTCCATCAGCTCCGATTTGGCTCAATACGACCCCCAATGCAAACATAGAAGCTTCTGTGTGAACAAGAAAATGTTTGGTTGGATTAGGAGCAGCCAGTGCAGGGACCGTGATTAAAGCATTTTGAAGTTGTTGAAATGCCTGTTCACACTCTGGGGTCCAGACAACCTGCCTAGGGAGGTTCTTACGGATCAGATCTGTTAGGGGCTTGGCCAGGGCACTATAGTTAGGCACAAATTTGCGATAATACCCTACTGTTCCCAGGAAAGCTAGGACCTGAGTCTTCATACGGGGGTCGGCCATTTGGCTACAGCCTCTATCTTGGATGGTTCTGATTTCTGTTGACCACTACCTACTCGATGGCCGAGGTACTGCACTTCAGCCATCCCTTTGTGACACTTATTAGGTTTGAGGGTCAACCCTGCTTCCCGGATAAGGTCTAACACTTCTCCTATGTGGGTCAGGTGTTCTGAACAAGTGTCGCTGTAAATAGCTATATCGTCCTGGTAGGCGCAAGGGTTCTCCTGGAACCCTTCCAATAACCGATCTACCATCCGCTGGAAAGTTGCCGGAGCGTTTTTCATCCCAAAGGGCATGACTCGAAACTGGTACAGGCCAAACGGGGTGACAAACGCAGACTTGGGTATGGCATCTTTGGCTAATGGAATTTGCCAGTACCCCTTACAGAGAGCTATTGTAGCGAGGTACCACCCCGGGCCATTTTGTCTAAAAGTTCATCTATCCTGGGCATTGGATAGGCATCAGAGACTGTTGTGTCATTTAGCCTCCTATAGTCCACACAAAATTGGGTCGTTCCATCACTCTTTTGTACTAGCACTACCGGGGATGCCCAGGGACAGAATGTTCAATAACCCCTAGCTGAAGCATCTCCAGAATCTCTTTACGCATTTTCTCCTTTACAGATTCAGGGATAAGATAGGGAGTTTCGCATAGTGGTTGTTGGCCGGGGGTGTCTACGCGGTGAGTGACCAGAGGTGTGTATCCAGGCAGATTGGAGAAGGTGGCCCCATTGGCCCTGATCAACTCCTGCGAATGGGTACGCTCCTGTGGGCTCAGCCATTCTCCTAGATGTAGGTTTGGTAGAGAGAGGTTCTCAAGATCTTCAGAAGCTGGGGTGTAGATAGCCGCCACATCCTCCGTCCGCTCATGATAAGGTTTTAGCATATTCACATGGAGCGTGCATCTTCTCCCTACTCCCGAGCACAGGCCAATCACATAGGGCGTATTGCATTTTTGTTCTACCACCCGGTATGGGCCCTGCCAGGCAGCCTGCAGCAGGTCATTGCAGACGGGTTTTAAAATCAATACTTTTTTCCCACTTAAAAGCTGCGGTCCCTGGCTCCCCTATCGTACCATTGGCGCTGATGCTGTTGGGCCGCCTGGAGGTTGGATCGTACTGTCTGGGTCAGGCGGTCCCTAAATTCCAATACATATGGCACGATCTGCACTAACCTCTCCCTCCCAGTGCTCTCTTATTAAGTCTAAAAGGCCTCTCACCCTTTTACCGAACAGTAGTTCAAAGAGGGAGAATCCGATGGATTCTTGGGGGATCTCCCTGTACGCAAATAGAAGGTGGGGCAGGAATCTTTCCCAGTCTTTCCTAGTGTCTGCGAATGTCTGGAGCATTTGTTTTAGCGTCCCATTAAAACGTTTGCAGAGACCATTAGACTGGCGGTGGTATGCCAAGTGTGACGAAGTGCCCTTCGCCACTTTGTCTTGGAGAGGACTGTTTGCCAGCCTCCTGCCCTGCGACTATGGCCCTGGTACATATTGCCCTTCAAACACAGTATTCGGCCATACCAGAGTGTATGTCACTCATTCTGGCCCTTTACATACAGGGGGGTCATTCGGTACTTGCCCTGTGTGAACCATGATACCACAGAAAGCTATGCCATGGAGCCCATTCATATAATGAAAGACTATGGGAAAGACTTTAGCTACATGGCAATTGAACTGTGTGAAGATGATCTGAGCGCTATTCGGTAGTTTTATGCGCTCAGACCCCAGCTGTAACGGAACCCATCACTGTTTTACCCTGTTTTATGATTATTTAATTCTTGGTTAAAATATGATCACATTGCTGTACTGTAGATATGTTGTTTTATGTTCTACAGAATATATTGGCTCAGAATATCAAAGCTACTAGGCTAATAGATAATCCCATTACAGATAAGAAAAGTCGATTGTATAAACTGTTTTCATTCTCAGATAAGAACAAAGAAGGCTGATTTAATCATTGTCTGATTATATCAAGTTGCCTCAGGGAGGGGTGACCACACCTATTGTCCTATATGTGTATTGTGTGGGGAATATGTGACATGTCTGTGTGTTATGTGAAAAACATACTTTTACTAACTTTTGAACCCCTGGTCTGATTCATGCCATTTTTTTAATATGTTGTTCCCCTGGGTGAGAGATATTGAACGGTGCTGGACTTAAAGGTGTACCCCCTGTTTTTGGGGTACATCCAGAATGTGGTTAAAATTGTGTCTGTTTTAATTGTGTTACCTGTTATCTGAGGGGAGGAGACGTGGGGGTTGAACCATGTATATAATTGGCTGTGATAATTATGTGGGTGTAGCCCTTCAGAGGGCACCATGGCATAAAAGGAGATTCCCCTGTCATTAAAGTTAGAGTTCTACTTGACCCTTCAAAACGTAGTCTCATCTAGTTATTGGAGGGGATCGCTATATGATACTGGGGATTGCTATGCTTTTGCATACTCCCTTGAGCTGTAACTACTGAACGCTTGTTCCTGATGTGTCCTCCTTGGAGGAGAGGTCTTCCCCACACGGTCCTGGATGCTGGAGATTCATACAGGGTGGAAGGAAGACGGGGCGGCTCCAGCTAAACTACGGCGGTTGTGGAGTCTGTGGTGGTTGAGGTGTCCAGTGCGGTGCTTGTAGGCCTCGGCGCAAACTAGGACGCGTCTATCAACGGAGGTACCCGGTCGGGGTGCCAGGAGATCCGTTACATTGGTGGCAGCGGTGGGATGGCGTCCTAGTAAGAGGAAAAGAAGCACGGAGACACCGGTAATGTTTGGAGTTACAAATTGAGGGCAACGTTCCCTCCCCTTCTTTATCCCTCCCCTCATCCTCCCTCCCCTCATCCTCCCTCCCCTCATCATTCCTCCTCCCTCCTCCCTCCCCTCATCCTTTCCCTCTCCCTCCCCCTCTCTCTCTCTCCCCTCTCCCTCTCCTCATCCTCTCCCTCCCCTCTCCTCCTCATCTCCCTGCCCTCTCCCTCCCCTCTCCTCATTCTCTCCCTCAGATCATCCTCTCCCTCCCCTTCCATCTCCCTCCCCTCCCATCTCCCTCGCTTCATCCTCCCTCCCTTCATCCCTACTCCTCCCTCCCCTCATCCTCTCCCTCCCCTCTCCTCATCCTCCTCCCCCTCCCTCACCTCATCCTCCCTCCTCCCTCCCTTCATCCTCCCTCCTCCCTTAATCCCCTCAACCTCCCTACTCCCTCCCTTAATCCTCCCTCCTCCCTCCCTTCATCCCTACTCCTCCCTCCCCTCATCCTCTCCCTCCCCTCATCCTCTCCCTCACCTCACCCTCCCCCTCTCCCTCCCCTCATCCTCTCCCTCCACTACCCCTCTCCTTCTTCATCCTCTCCCTCTCCTCATCCTCTCCCTCTCCATATCCTCTCCCTCTCCTTATCATCTCCCTCTACTCACCCTCTCCTCATCCCCTCTCCCTCTCCTCATCCTCTCCCTCTCCTCATACTCTTCCTCCCCTGTCCTCATCCTCTCCTTCTCTCAACAACCTCTCCCTCTCCTCATTCTCTCCCTCTCCTTATCTCCTGCCTTTCCTCATCATCTCCCTCTCCTTTCACTCTCCTCAACCCCTCTCCCTCTCCTCATCCTCTCCCTCTCCTCATCCTCTCCCTCCCCTGTCCTCATTCTCTCCCTCTCCTCATTCTCTCCCTTTCCCTCTCCTCATCCTCTCCCTCTCCTTATCTTCTCCCTCTCCTCATACTCTCCCTCTCCTCATCCTCTCCCTCCCATGTCCTCATTCTCTCCCTCTCCTCATTCTCTCCCTTTCCCTCTCCTCATCCTCTCCCTTTCCCTCCCCTCATCATCTCCCTCTCCTTATCCTCTACCTCTCCTCATACTCTTCTCTCCCTCTCTTCATACTCTTCCTTTCCTCTCCCTCTCCTCATCCTCTCCCTCCCCTCTCCCTCCCCTCTCCCTCCCCTCATCATCCCCCTCCCTCCCCACATCCTTCCTCCCCTCATCCTCTCTCCCCTCATCCTCCCTCCCTTCATCCTCCCTCCTCCCTCACTTCATCCTCCCTCCCCTCATCCTCCTTCCTCCCCACTCCTCATCCACTCCCTCCCCTATCCCTAACCTGTCCCTCCTCTCATCCTCTCCCTCCCCTCTCCTCATACTCTCCCTCTCCTCATCCTCCCCCTCTCCTCATCCTGTCCCTCTCCTCATCCTCTCGCTCTCCCTCCACTCATCCTCTCACTCTCCTCCTCTTCTCCTCATCCTCTCCTTCTCCATCTTCATCCTCTTCCTCTCCTAATCCTCTCCCTCTCCTCTACCTCTCCTCAGCCTCTCCCTCTCTTTATCCTGTCCCGCTCCTCATCCTCTCCCTCCCCTCTCCCTCCCATCTTCCTCCCCTCATTCTCTCCCTCACCTCATCCTCCTCCCTCCTCCCTCCCTTCATCCTCCCTTGATCCCCTCATCCTCCCTACTTCCTCCCTTCATCCTCCCTAGCTTCATCCTCCCTACTCCCTCATTTCATCCTCCCTACTCCATCGCTTCATCCTCCCTACTCCCTCTCCTTATCCCCTCCCTTTCCTCATCATCTTCCTCTACTCTCCCATTCCTCATTCCCTCTCCCTCTCCTCATCCTCCCCGTCTCCTCATCCTCTCCATCCCCTGTCCTCATTGTCTCCCTCCCCTCATTCTCTCCCTCTCCTCATCCTCTCCCTCTCCTCATCCTCTCCCTCTCCTCATTCTCTCCCTTTCCCTCTCCTCATCCTCTCCCTCTCCTTATCCTCTCCCTCTCCTCTCCCTCTCCTCATCCCCTCTCCCTCCCCTGTCCTCATCCTCTCCTTCTCTCAACAACCTCTCCCTCTCCTCATTCTCTCCCTCTCATTATCCCCTACCTTTCCTCATCATCTCCCTCTACTCTCCCATTCCTCATCCCCTCTCCCTCTCCTCATCCTCCCCTTCTCCTCATCCTCTCCCTCCCCTGTCCTCATTTTCTCCCTCTCCTCATTCTCTCCCTCTCCTCATCCTCTCCCTCTCCTCATCCTCTCCCTCTCCTCATTCTCTCCCTTTCCCTGTCCTCATCCTCTCCCTCTCCTCATCCTCTCACTCTCCTCTCCCTCTCCTTATCCCCTCTCCCTCCCCTGTCCTCATCCTCTCCTTCTCTCAACAACCTCTCCCTCTCCTCATTCTCTCCCTCTCCTTACCCCTTCCCTTTCCTCATCATCTCCCTCTCCTCTCCCTCTCCTCACCCCCTCTCCCTCTCCTCATCCTAACCCTCTCCTCATCCTCTCCCTCCCCTGTCCTCATCCTCTCCCTCCACTACCCCTCTCCCTCTTCATCCTCTCCCTCTCCTAATCCTCTCCCTCCCCTGTCCTCATCCTCTCCTTCTCTCAACAACCTCTCCCTCTCCTCGTTCTCTCCCTCTCCTTATCCCCTCCCTTTCCTCATCATATCCCTATCCTCTTCCTCCCCTCATCCTCTCCCTCAGCTCTCTCCCCTCTCCCTCCCCTCTCCCTCCCCTTATCCTCTCCCTCTCCTCTCCCTCTCCTCATCCCCTCTCCCTCTCCCCTCATCCTCTCCCTCTCCTCATCCTCTCCCTCCCCTGTCCTCATCCTCTCCTTCTCTCAACAACCTCTCCCTCTCCTCATTCTCTCCCTCTCCTTATCCCCTCCCTTTCCTCATCATCTCCCTCTCCTCTCCCTCTCCTCACACCCTCTCCCTCTCCTCCTCCTCTCCCTCTCCTCCTCCTCTCCCACTCATCATCCTCCCCTGTCCTAATTCTCTCCCTCCCCTCATCCTCTCCCTCCAATACCCCTCTCCCTCTTCATCCTCTCCCTCTCATAATCCTCTCCCTCTCCTCTCCCTCTCCTCATCCCCTCCCTCTCCTCATCCTCTCCCTCTCCTTATCCTCTCCCTCTCCTCATCCTCTCCCTCCCCTCTCCCTCTTCTCATCCCCTCTCCATCTCCTCATCCTCTCCCCCTCCTCATCCTCTCCCTCCCCTGTCCTCATCCTCTCCCTCTCCTCATCCTCTCCCTATCCTCATTCTCTCCCTCTCCTTATCCCCTCCCTTTCCTCATCATCTCCCTCTCCTCTCCCTTTCCTCATCCCCTCTCCCTCTCCTTATCCCCCCCTTCTCCTCATCCTCTCCCTCCCCTGTCCACATTCTCTCCCTCTCCTCATTCTCTCCCTCTCCTTATCCTCTTCCTCCCCTCATCCTCTCCCTCAGCTCTCTCCCCTCTCCCTCCCCCCTCCCTCCCCTTATCCTCTCCCTCTCCTCTCCCTCTCCTCATCCCCTCTCCCTCTCCCCTCATCCTCTCCCTCTCCTCATCCTCTCCCTCCCCTGTCCTCATCCTCTCCTTCTCTCAACAACCTCTCCCTCTCCTCATTCTCTCCCTCTCCTTATCCCCTCCCTTTCCTCATCATCTCCCTCTCCTCTCCCTCTCCTCACACCCTCTCCCTCTCCTCCTCCTCTCCCTCTCCTCCTCCTCTCCCACTACTCATCCTCCCCTGTCCTAATTCTCTCCCTCCCCTCATCCTCTCCCTCCAATACCCCTCTCCCTCTTCATCCTCTCCCTCTCCTAATCCTCTCCCTCTCCTCTCCCTCTCCTCATCCCCTCCCTCTCCTCATCCTCTCCCTCTCCTTATCCTCTCCCTCTCCTCATCCTCTCCCTCCCCTCTCCCTCTCCTCATCCCCTCTCCATCTCCTCATCCTCTCCCCCTCCTCATCCTCTCCCTCCCCTGTCCTCATCCTCTCCCTCTCCTCATCCTCTCCCTCTCCTCATTCTCTCCCTCTCCTTATCCCCTCCCTTTCCTCATCATCTCCCTCTCCTCTCCCTTTCCTCATCCCCTCTCCCTCTCCTTATCCCCCCCTTCTCCTCATCCTCTCCCTCCCCTGTCCACATTCTCTCCCTCTCCTCATTCTCTCCCTCTCCTTATCCTCTTCCTCTCCTCATCCTCTCCCTCCCCTGTCCACATTCTCTCCCTCTCCTCATTCTCTCCCTCTCCTTATCCTCTTCCTCCCCTCATCCTCTCCCTCCCCTCATCCTCTCCCTCAGCTCTCTCCCCTCTCCCTCCCCTCTCCCTCCCCTCATCCTCTCTCTCCCCTCTCTCTCTCCTCTCTTTCTCCCCCTCTCCCTTCCCTCTCCCTCCCTACCCTCATCCTCTCCCTCTCCTCTCCTTCCTCTCTCCCTCTCCTCCTCCTCCCTCCCTCCCCTCATCCTTCCTCCTCCCTCCCTCCCCTCATCCTTTCCCTCTCCCTCTCCCTCTCTCTCTCCCCTCTCCCTCCCCCTCTCTCTCTCTCCCCTCTCCCTCTCCTCATCCTCTCCCTCCCCTCTCCTCATCATCTCCCTGCCCTCTCCCTCCGCTCTCCTCATTCTCTCCCTAGGATCATTCTCTACCTCCACTCCCATCTCCCTCGCTTCATCCTCCCTCCCTCCCCTCATCCTCCCTCCCTTCATCCCTACTACTCCCTCCCCTCATCCTCTCCCTCCCCTCATCCTCTCCCTCCCCTCCCATCTGCCTCCCCTGATCCTCTCCCTCTCCTCATACTCTCCCTCTCCTTTCCCTCCCCTTTCCTCTCCTCCTCCTCCTCCATCCCTCCCCTCATCCTCCCTCCTCCCTCCCCTCATCCTCCCTCCCTCCCCTCATCCTTCCTCCTCCCTCCCCCCATCCTCTCCCTCCCCTCTCTCTCTCTCTCTCCTCTCCCTCCCTTACCCCTCCCCTCTCCTCATCCTCTCCCTGACCTCTCCCTCCCCTCTCCTCATTCTCTCCCTATCCTCATCCTCTCCCTCCCCTCACCCCCCTCTCTCCCCTCTCCCTCCCCTCATCCTCTCCCTCCACTACCCCTCTCCCTCTTCATCCTCTCCCTCTCCCAATGCTCTCCCTCTCCCTCTCCTCATCCTCTCCCTCTCCTCTCCCTCTCCTCATCCCATCTCCCTCCCCTGTCCTCATCCTCTCCTTCTCTCAACCACCTCTCCCTCTCCTCATTCTCTCCCTCTCCTTATCCCTCCCCTTTCCTCATCATCTCCCTCTCCTCTCCCTCTCCTCACCCCCTCTCCCTCTCCTCATCCTATCCCTCTCCTCATCCTCTCCCTCCCCTGTCCTCATCCTCTCCCTCCACTACCCCTCTCCCTCTTCATCCTCTCCCTCTCCTAATCCTCTCCCTCCCCTGTCCTCATCCTCTCCTTCTCTCAACAACCTCTCCCTCTCCTCATTCTCTCCCTCTCCTTATCCCCTCCCTTTCCTCATCATCTCCCTATCCTCTTCCTCCCCTCATCCTCTCCCTCAGCTCTCTCCCCTCTCCCTCCCCTCTCCCTCCCCTCATCCTCTCCCTCTCCTCTCCCTCTCCTCATCCCCTCTCCCTCTCCTCATCCTCTCCCTCCCCTGTCCTCATCCTCTCCTTCTCTCAACAACCTCTCCCTCTCCTCATTCTCGCCCTCTCCTTATCACCTCCCTTTCCTCATCATCTCCCTCTCCTCTCCCTCTCCTCACCCCCTCTCCCTCTCCTCCTCCTCTCCCTCTCCTCATCCTCTCCCTCTCCTCATCCTCCCCTGTCCTCATTCTCTCCCTCCCCTCATCCTCTCCCTCCAATACCCCTCTCCCTCTTCATCCTCTCCCTCTCCTAATCCTCTCCCTCTCCTCTCCCTCTCCTCATCCCCTCCCTCTCCTCATCCTCTCCCTCTCCTTATCCTCTCCCTCTCCTCATCCTCTCCCTCTCCTCTCCCTCTCCTCATCCCCTCTCCCTCTCCTCATCCTCTCCCTCTCCTAATCCTCTCCCTCCCCTAATCCTTATCCTCTCCTTCTCCCAACAACCTCTCCCTCTCCTCATTCTCTCCCTTTCCTCATCATCTCCCTCTCCTCTCCCTCTCCTCATCCTTTCCCTCTCCTTATCCTCTCCCTCTCCTCATCCTCTCCCTCTCCTCTCCCTCTCCTCATCCCCTCTCCCTCTCCTCATCCTCTCCCTCTCCTAATCCTCTCCCTCCCCTGTCCTCATCCTCTCCTTCTCCAACAACCTCTCCCTCTCCTCATTCTCTCCCTCTCCTTATCCCCTCCCTTTCCTCATCATCTCCCTCTCCTCTCCCTTTCCTCACCCCCTCTCCCTCTCCTCTTCCTCTCCCTCTCCTCATCCTCCCCTGTCCTCATTCTCTCCCTCCCCTCATCCTCTCCCTCCAATACCCCTCTCCCTCTTCATCCTCTCCCTCTCCTAATCCTCTCCCTCTCCTCTCCCTCTCCTCATCCCCTCCCTCTCCTCATCCTCTCCCTCTCCTTATCCTCTCCCTCTCCTCATCCTCTCCCTCTCCTCTCCCTCTCCTCATCCCCTCTCCCTCTCCTCATCCTCTCCCTCTCCTAATCCTCTCCCTCCCCTGTCCTCATCCTCTCCTTCTCCCAACAACCTCTCCCTCTCCTCATTCTCTCCCTTTCCTCATCATCTCCCTCTCCTCTCCCTCTCCTCATCCTCTCCCTCTCCTTATCCTCTCCCTCTCCTCATCCTCTCCCTCTCCTCTCCCTCTCCTCATCCCCTCTCCCTCTCCTCATCCTCTCCCTCTCCTAATCCTCTCCCTCCCCTGTCCTCATCCTCATCCTTCTCCCAACAACCTCTCCCTCTCCTCATTCTCTCCCTCTCCTTATCCCCTCCCTTTCCTCATCATCTCCCTCTCCTCTCCCTTTCCTCACCCCCTCTCCCTCTCCTCTTCCTCTCCCTCTCCTCATCCTCTCCCTCCCCTGTCCTCATTCTCTCCCTCTCCTCATTCT
>CM050167.1:398309305-398390533 GCA_027410445.1 Discoglossus pictus
AATAATAATAATAATAATAATAATGCACAAGAGCATGCCCAGCCGGTACATATACACATTATATACTAATAATAATAATAATGCACAAGAACATGCCCAGCCGGTACATCTACACATTATATAGTAATAATAATAATAATAATAATAATAATAAAGCACAATACCTCCCATGTGTCTCCCCCCCCAATCCCCCCATGTGTCTCTCTCCCCCCCTCTCCCCTGTGTCTCCCCCCCACTCCCTCCCATGTGTCTCTCTCCCCCCCCTCTCCCCTGTGTCTCTCCCACCCTTCCCTGTGTCTCTACCCTTTCTCCCTTCTCCAGTGTTTCTTTCCCCCCTCTCCTGTGTCTTTTCCCCCTTCCCTCTTCCCTGTGTCTCTCCCCCCTCCCCTGTGTCTCTACCCCCTCTCCCTTCCCGTGTTTCTTTGCCCCCTCCCATGTGTCTTTCCCCCCTTCCCTCTCCCCTGTGTCTCTCCCCCCTCCTCTGTGTCTCTTCCCCCTTCTCCCCTGTGTCTCACCCCCTCTCCCCTGTGTCTCTACCCCCTCTCCCTTCCCCTGTGTTTCTTCCCCCCTCCTCTGTGTCTTTACCCCCTTTCCTCTCCCCGGTGTCTCCTCACCACTCCCTCCCATTAGTCTCTTCCCCCCTCTCCCCTATGTCTCTACCCCCCACTCTCTCCTGTGTCTCTCCCCCCTCCCATGTGTCTCTTCCCCTCACCTCTCCCCTACCCTGTTTCTCTTCCGCCCTCTGCCCTGTGTCTTCCTCCCCCTCTCCACTGTGTCTTCCTCCCCCTCTCCCCTCTCCTGTGTCTTCCTCTCCCTCTCCCCTGTGTTTCCTCCCCCTCTCCCCTTCCCTGTTAGCTTCTATAGCATACATACATACGATAAGAAATCTGGGGGGGGGGGGGGTTTACCCCTTACCTCCCCCCCCCCAGTTCCAACACCCATGTGTACTGTATAATATTGTATTGCATTATGTTATATTATATCACTAGTGACTTGCCTGGCACAAATGACGGGGCAATAAAGTTTGAAGCCATGGCAATGCTGTTTGCCACACAATGTGATGCTTTTTGTACTCTGAGGACCTTCGGCGCTCATTGTGAGCCTCTTCCCTCGTGTCCTTCATGTTTCGTGCTTTGCAACGATCAATCTTCGGCGCTCATCGCAAAGACAGATATATAAGTACAGTGTTAAATATATAAAAATTTTTGTGCAGTGTAAATAAAAAAATGTATTCAAGTCTCAGAGCATAATAAAGTGATTTAGATTTGTAACTGCTTTGAGAGTGCTATCGCTGGCAGCCAATGAGCAGTAATCCAGATATATAACTGCAGAGTAAAACGTAAAACATTTTAGTGTAGTGTAAAGTCTAAATAAACAAGTGATATCTTAGGGAAATAAACCCATTAGTGCTTGACACTACAAATTCAGATACGAGGACATCATTGGGTTAATCATATTTACATAGTATTGGGAATTTTTATTGGTGAAAAAACAACGTCGATTAAAAGAATTTAAAAAAAGGTTTAAAAACACTGTGAAAAATAGTTCCTTCAATGGCTGTTGTAACCACTATTGCCACTCTGTTATATAGTATTCTTAGAGTGTAGTTACAAAAATAATTTCTGAGAGTATATAAAAGGGCAATTGTTCACTGACTTAAGAGCTATAAAGAAATCCCATAGGTATATGTATATATATAATACTGATAGAAATTGCTGGCAAGTGGTGTGGAGCACCTATTAGTGGTAGAGTTATCTGGGTGGTCAGGAATACAAATGCTCAGCCTCATATGGGAGTATCATAAAGTCTGATACAAATTCCAGTTAGTGTATAAAGCAAAGCTGCTTTCCCTTTGTGTATATATGCACATACACAACTGACATATAGTTTCTAGAACGATAACTGTCTCCTCTTAACTTGGTTACTGAGGGTGTTTATCAGTTCAAGGAATAGGCTATAATAGCCAAAGTTATATGCCCTTAAAATGCCTCTGAACTGTTTACTACAGAGCGTTTGCGCCTCCATCAACTCGGAGTTTCGCGCTTCCTGATTACGGCGTGCGTGATGACGTCACGCTACGCTCGCCTGTTACCTAACATGTTTCTACGTTACAAACGTCTTTGTCAAAGGATCAAAAAAGGTGTAAAGTCTACATTTTTATTTTCCATTACTAATTAATACTTATTAAATGAATGCACGATAATAACTATTGTGAATGAACAAATGTATTAGGAAGTGCGAAGCGTTAATGTATGTAAAGTAACGGCAGTGTAAAATATGCTATTAAGCGTATTTTTTTATAGATATTTTTTTTAATAATAATGAATTAATTAATTACTAAAATACTTTACCTATTTGTAATTAATATATCCAGTGATCAATATCCTGAAGAGCTAACAATCAGTTTTGATTTTCCTGCAGCTTACAGTGTACATTTGGACTGTTGGTAACCTGAGGTGTAAGTGTCAGCAATGTGCGCAGTGCACGAGAGGAAACCGCTTGTATAGTCGTGTAACGCGCCATTTTAGATTTGTAATGTTATTAGTTGCAAGTTAGTGTTGTAAAACGGCGGCGATTGTGTATGTGTTACGCGGCTCGCCAGCAGTTTCCAATATTTCTAATAGTGTATTTTGTACCTCGTCTGTTCCTAGGTAAAAGTCGTACATGGCTGGCGATGTTTTGCGCGGTTTGGGGTCGTGTAGCCTCGTTTTCATTTTTTCCGGACGCCATTTTTTTTGTCGCTTAGCCGATTTACAAGTGCCAACTGGGGAAGATGTTGCAGATATCACATATATAGTTGTGAGCAGGTGGGTTGTTGCTAACGCTGCGGGCTTGCGAAGCCAGGGCCAGAGTAGCTGGCAAGGAGCGCCGAAGGCTCCCACGTCGGCTGCAATGAGCCGCAGGCGGGACTTACACCATCAAATTTACGGACTTACCATCCAAAAATACGGGACTTAGAAAAAAAAACATTACGAGCTCACAAAAATACGACCTTAACGCCCGAACCGCGCGCACTTATAAACATTAAAAACACAATAGATACACACAACAAACACATAAAAAGCTTACCCACAGCAAGGCGGGCCCCGAGGACCTCTGCAAGTGAAGTTACACCTCCATTTAAGTCCAAATTCATGAGTTTAGACACCCGAAAATCACCCAAGTGATAGAAAAAATGGCCGTTGAAAAAAAGAAAACGAGGCTACAGGACCCTAAACACGCGAAACACATACGGATTTTCCTAAAAAGCCGTACGAGGTAAAGATACACTATTAACAAGGACGCTAAATCATCCACACCCGCGTACCACATACACATTCCCCGCCATTTTACAACACTAACTTACACAATGCAGAAGTACCCAGCTACCCTAACGGCTTCCCCTCGCGCACGCAGCCTATTTACACTACACACTGCGCACATTGCTGACACTTACACAGCAGCTCTACAGCACTGAAAACCTACATTGTATGCTGCAGGAACATGAAAAAATATTGTCAGCTCTTCAGCACAATGCTTCCTGCATATATTACTTACAAAAAGGTAAAGTATATTCATTTAGTAATTATTTCATTAGCATACAAAAATACATATACACAAAAAAAACATTATCACATTAAACATAAAAGCCATTCACTGCGCGCCTCACAACGAGCGCCAACGCTGCTCATAGCACACAAAGCCTTGCAATAGGCGCAAAAAACACATCACCGCCGACCAAAGAATAACAGCAAAAGCGCCTATCAGAATAAAAATACAACCAACAGCCTCGCAATGAGCGCCGAAGGATCTCCGACCGCCAACAAAATGAATGTCTCGCCCAAACACCATTACCTGCCTTACAATCTTATTGCCGCCATTTTTTGACGGGCAAGTCGCTAGTAAATATATAAAGATCAAGATAATAAAAGTATCAGGAAATGTAACACAAAGATGCACGCGCGTCTGAATAATATGACAAATACGGATTTTTGTCATAAATCATATGATCGCAGTATTGGGTCATAAACCCTAAACACTGGAATCTGTTACATACAATTTACTGATGATGTCATTAATGGGCTTCAAGGGGGGGGATCTCTTTTTATACTTTTTGAGCGGTGCAAATCCAACATACGCACAGTGGAAACGCCACATCTGTGGGACACACACAAAGGGGTTCACTTTGGGAGAAAAAACAAACAAATATGAAATATTTAATAATCATATTTTGATGTTACCAACAGATAAGGAAATGAAACTGAGGTTATTATATCTAATAGTAGCAAGCCTGGGAGTACTGGGAGTAATAATACTGCAGCAGGAGGTCAGGACTAATGTCACCTATAGACCCCCAGACAGATAAAGGTCAGTACTAATGTCCCTCTATAGACCCCCAGTCAGATAAAGGTCCGTACTAATGTCCCTCTATAGACCCCCAGTCAGATAAAGGTCATTACTAATGTCCCTCTATAGACACCCAGTCAGATAAAGGTCAGTACTAATGTCACCTATAGACCCCCAGTCAGATAAAGGTCAGTACTAATGTCACCTATAGACCCCCAGTCATATAAAGGTCATTACTAATGTCCCTCTATAGACACCCAGTCAGATAAAGGTCAGTACTAATGTCCCTCTATAGACCCCCAGTCATATAAAGGTCAGTACTAATGTCACTCTATAGACCCCCAGTCAGATAAAGGTCATTACTAATGTCCCTCTATAGACACCCAGTCAGATAAAGGTCAGTACTAATGTCCCTCTATAGACCCCCAGTCATATAAAGGTCAGTACTAATGTCACTCTATAGACCCCCAGTCAGATAAAGTTTTGAAATGTTTCTTGGATAGCATTGGGGCTAAAGAAGGTTTGGCCATCAGGTAGTCTAAAGATACCGTATATTATGTCCTCTCTTGGGGGGTAAAGACACTAATAATTCCTCCAATAATAATAATAACCTCCTGGTTAGCCCATTGGGTTATCTGTTAAAAAGAGTGGTGCAGAGACTGTGGGGGCTGTTAGCCTCCTTGTCCCCGTGTGGCCGTTTAGAATCCCTGCTGCTGCATGTTTTAGCTTTATTAAGGTGTAATTGTAGAGCGTTTGACTCAAGTAGCTGCCTGTGCTGGGTCAGTTTGGCTTAATTTCTGGGCCCTTTTCCTGCCAAGATGGCGACCGTCAGTCCATGGGCCTCTATGTCCCCTTCACTACCTTTGTCCCCGCTTGTGTGCTTATTTGGGATGGCCCCCCTTTATATCTCCGGCCCGTGGCCTTGTAAGGGTCGCCCCCTCAATCTCTGAGTGTGGATATGCAGGGATGGGGCGTTGAATCAGGCCTACCTTCTTCTCTGCTCGCTGCAAGATCAACAATACCTAATTTTTCAGGCATGTGTACATGCCTAATTTTTCTGGCCTCTGGTGCTGCACTGTGGCTTCAACAACCAAACCCAAAAAAAAGGCACATAACAGGGATTAAACTGATAGGAGTAGTACTACTTAACAAACCACTCATATGTGGTGTAATAGTAGTGTACATTTAAAACAAAAACAAAAATTGTACTGTAATAGATTGCATAGCAGTTAGTTGTCTGCAAGCGTGTGTGTCAGACCTACAGCGTCTACTCTACCAACTTCTGCAAGTGCACAGTGCCACTCATATCTGTTGTCACAGTAGCTTGCACGCATAGTTCCGATCTGTCAAAACCTGTAATGATGAATAAGGTCTAGAGTAGCCTGGTTCCCTTATCCTCTACAGGTTGAGACCTAAGGTTTGGGTGACTCCAGACCAACACATGAGTACAAGCAGCACACAAACTCAAAGCCGCCATCCTCCACCTGGAGCAGCATCATAAGCCACATCAACCACTGCTGTCCTCCTTGCCCCCTCTCAACCATCCGCCACTCCGTCTCTCGCCTTGAGCAGTTCCTGCTCATCTGCCCATAGTCAGGTGCCTGTAAAGGACATGTTTGAGCGTAAGAAGCTAATGTCACAAAGTGCCCCAAAATTGAAGTGATACGACCAACAAAGCATCTTTTTCCATCTCCTGGTTCTAAAAATCCAGGCCTAATACACGCCCCCTGATAGGTGACGTAACAAGTATTAAACTGATAAGAGTAGTACCTACAAACACGTCACTCCTATCTCGTGGCACCTTTGACTGCACGTGCCGTGCCCCAAAATTGAAGTGATACGACCAACAAAGCATCTTTTTCCATCTCCTGGTTCTAAAAATCCAGGCCTTATACACTCCCCTTGATAGGTGACGTAACAAGTATTAAACTGATAAGAGTAGTACTTACAAACACGTCACTCCTATCTGGTGGCACCTTTGACTGCACGTGCCGTGCCCCAAAATTGAAGTGATACGACCAAGAAAGCATCTTTTTCCATCTCCTGGTTCTAAAAATCCAGGCCTTATACACGCCCCCTGATATGTGCTGTAACAGGTTTTAAACTGATAAGAGTAGTACTACTTAACACACCTTATAATAATGCAGAGAGAGGCAATGCAGTGAGAGGAGTCTGAAGAAGAGGAGTCAGAGGAGGAAGGTGGCTTTGAGGAGGTGGAAGACCAAACACAGCAGGCGTCCCAGGGGGCTTGTTGTCGCCTTTCGGGGACCCTTGGTGTTGTACGTGGCTGGGTGGAGGAAGAGACCTTCAATGACATCAGTGAGGACAAGGAACGGGACATGGCTAGCTTGGTATCCAACCTTGTGCAAATGGGGAGTTTGCGGTTGTGGAAATGGACTGTTTGTGGTTGTTTGCGGTGCGTTAAACGGGGAGTTTGGTCTGTCACTGTGAAGCGGGCCTAACCCTTACACTACCTGATCGATACAACATCATACCTGATGTTTTAAAGCACGTTATTCCAAACAATTTAGGAATGTTAGGTAATTTATGCCAGACTCTGCATCAACTATGTAATTTTCCATGGGAGTTTTGCCATGGATCCCCCTCCGGCATGCCACAGTCCAGGTGTTAGTCCCGTTGAAACAACTTTCCCATCACTATTGTGGCCAGAAAGAGTCCCTGTGGGTTTTAAAATTCGCCTTCCCATTGAAGTCTATGGCGGTTCGCCGATGTTCGCCGGTTCGCGAACATTTGCGGCGGTTCGCGTTCGCGGTTCGCGAACCGAAAATTTTAGGTTTGCGACATCACTAGTTGTCCAATTGTCTGTCATTGTCATCACTCGGCCAGTGTTGCTCCAGTTACTCTCTTGGGATATCACCAGTGCTCCTAAGTGAGAAACTGAGATAAGAAGGGGTTTTACAAGGGGTTTTCCTTCATCCTCCCTCCCCTCATCCTCCCTCCCTGCATCCTCCCTGCTCCCCTCATCCTCTCCCCCTTCTCCCTCTCCTCGTTCTCATCCTCGCCCTCTTCTCATCCTCTCCCTCTCCTCATCCTCTCCCTCTCCTCATCCTCTCCCTCTCCTCATCCTCTCCCTCTTCTCATCATCTCCCTCTCCTCATCCTCTCCCTCTCCTCACCCTCCTCTCATCCTCTCCCTCTCCTCATCCCCTCTCCCTCTCCTTATCCTCTCTCCCGCTCCTCATCCTCTCCCTCTCCTCATCCTCTCCTCGTCCCCTCTCCCTCTCCTCATCCTCTCCCTCTCTTCATTCTCTCCCTCTCTTCATTCTCTCCCTCTCCTCATCCTCTCCCTCTCCTCATCCTCTCCTCATCCCCTCTCCCTCTCCTCATCCTCTCCTCATCCTCTCCCTCTCCTCATCCTCTCCCTCTCTTCATTCTCTCCCTCTCCTCATCCTCTCCCTCTCCTCATCCTCTCCTCATCCCCTCTCCCTCCCCTCATCCTCTCCCTCTCCTCATCATCTCCCTCTCCTCATCCTCTCTATACCCTCTCCCTCTCCACATCTTCTCGTTCTCCTCATCCTCTCCCTCTCCTCATCATCTCCCTCCCCTCTCCTCTCCCTCCCCTCATCCTCTCCCTCCCCTCATCCTCTCCCCCCTCCCTTGTTTGCCACAGAGATTTGACAACATGGATGGCTTGAAAAATGATTTATATCTGGAAAAAAAATTCTAAAGAGACATAACTCCTTGAAATTAATGGTGACATTACAGTCAGGTATTGCATTTGGGAAACATTGCACTATTGTGGATAAATGACTATAAGTGCACTATTGTATGACAGAGTTATAGGACTACTACACATTTTGGTTGCGAATCTGGTTAGTTGTCCAATTGTCTGTCATTGTCATCACTCAGCCAGTGTTGCTCCAGTTACTCTCTTGGGATATCACCAGTGCTCCTAAGTGGGAAACTGAGATTAGAAGGGGTTTTACAAGAGTGGAACAGTAGGAATAGATGGAGGAGGAGAATGACAAGGCATTGGGTGGCATATAGGCTATAGGAAGAGGGAGAAGGCAAGGAGGTAGCATATAGTGTATAGAAAGAGGGGTGGGTATGGGTTGGGATTTAGGGTGTAGAAAGAGAGAAAAGGCTCGCATATAAGGTATATAAAGTAGGATATGGCACGGGGTTGGATTTAGGATATAGAAAGAGCCATAAGGCACGGGGTGGCATACATGGTATAGGTAGAGGGATGTGGGTACCATATAGAGTATAAAAAGAGAGATAAGGCACATGGGTGACATATACTGTAAGGTAAAGAAAGATGGATAAGCCTTTAGGGTGGCATATAGGGTATAGAAAGAAGACTTGGCATGGGCAAGGCATATAGAGTATAGGAAGAGGAATAAGGCACAGGGGTGGCATATAGTTTATAGAAAGAGGGCTATGGATTGAGTGCTAGAATAATGTGAAAGAGAGAGGGGAATGGATGAGGGACAAGGAAGAAACCGTTTAATATAATAAAAGGAGAGAAAGAAAGGGCAAACAAGGAAATTTAGAGTGACAAAGAAGTTAAAGGGGAGAGAGTTGGGAAATGATAGTCAGACGGGCATTTGTACGAGGTGTGTATGTGGTGGTTTCTCTCATATGTTTGATGCCCCTTTTTTGACGGTTACCAAATATACCCATAGCATAGAAATAAAAACTAAGAAAAATAATAATGTGGTCTATTAATTGCTAGTTAATTGTTCGCTGTAGTCTATTTGGGCAGTGTCACATGGCAGGCTAATGTATAAAAAAGTATATGGGAATTGCAGCAAATATCTGCACCTGGATCGAAAACCTGGATAAGAAAGCAAGAAAACAAAAGTTGTAAATGGAACATATGCAATCTATAGTAATTAGATAATTGGGGTTCTTTGGGGTTCAATACTTTTTCTTCTTAATGTTTCCTCATTTTTATACAAGGTAATTAAACCAGACCAAGATAGTGGAACTTACTACCAAAGAAGGTTGTGGCAACTGATTCAGTAGATACCGTTAAAAGCGGTTGTATATATTTTTGAAAAAGAAGAATATATAAAGTTATGTCAGTTAGCTAGAATAGGTAGGATATTGATCAAGGGAATAAATCAATGGTCAGTTTTAGGTATCAATAATTAATTATTTCCTAAAAGTAACAACTTGTGAGCTTCTATTGAGTTCTTGTTTGCCCACTAATCTTTGCCATCTTAACCGGCGTATAATGCCACCTATTGCAGATTTTAAAGTGGAGTTCTCTATAAGCAGAATTTTTAACAAATCTATCCGTAATTGCAAATTATCTATACCAATCTTTTGTCGTCCAAATATACTCCAAGTCACCCTCCCAGTCCTGCATGCACTTGGACTTAAACTCCATTTGTGGCCTTTTAATAATATCAGAACATTTTGAAATAAGATGCGTTTTAGGTTCTACCATAATCAATTTCTCAAATTGAGTTAGATTTAATGAGGTCAGATAAAACTCTGACTTCTTCAGAACTTTTTCCAACGTAAGAAATTCTAACCATGAAATCTTTATTTGAGGGGCTTTTGCTTTTATGTTCTCCAATGAGAATATGTTTCCAGGGAACACATCAGACAGCAGGTTAACACCTGCTTTAGCTATCCTCCCTAAAATGGGAGAGTCAATATTTGTTGCTAAATCTAATAACGGGGTAATGGGCGAAGGGAACGGAATCAGTTCATATTTAACATTCAATTTGTTCCATATATTTCCATTTCCTCTAACCATAGCTTCACCCCGTTCCATAAAATTAAGATTAATCTTTTTTTGAAATAAGAGCATTTTTATATTATATAAACCTGTTAGCTCTTGTTCGATTTGGACCCAATTGTTAACATTTGTGGGTTCTAACCATTCCAACATATTTGCCACTAATATAGCTTCCTGATATTCCTTAAGTAGTGGGTAGGCCAAGCCACCATGTCTAAATTTCCCTCCCATTCTCGATTTTTTTATTCTTATTTTTTTCCCCTTATGAATGAAATTATCAATTTTATTTTGTAGTTGGTTTAACAAATATGTAGGGATTCGGCAGGGAATATTGCGTAAAATGTAAGTGATTTTTGGTAAAATTACCATTTTTATGGCAATAAGTCTGCCAGACCAGGATATATTTAAACCTGACCATGCATTGATTTTTGCTATAACATTTTTATACACTTTTTTATAATTTATTATTATTGTCTGCTTCAAGTTTGTTTCCAGTATTATTCCCAAATGTTTCAAAGAGTTTTGCCATATGAGAGGAAATCGATGTTTTAATGTAAGTAGTATTTCGTAAGACATATTAATGGACATGGCTTCTGATTTGCTAATATTTAGCTTAAAATTTGATATTTTGCTATAATCATCTATCAATTGGAACAATGATTCGAGAGAGACTAACGGATCTTCCAGTACTACAAGTATGTCATCCGCAAAGGCTGATATTTTATGTTCCATAGATCCAACCTTTATCCCTTGCACCTCATTTTCCTTCCTAATCAATATTATTAAAGGTCCAATAAACATGGCAAAGATCGCAGGAGAAAGGGGACAACCTTGACATGTCCCGTTCGAAATATCAAAACTAAATTAACTATATCCTGGCCCCACTACTTTTGCAGTGGGGGCTGTGTATAGTGCCCGGATGGCTTTCGAACCAAAGTCCCCCAACCCATATCTTTCAAACAGGAATTCTAGGAACTCCTACCCCACTCTATCAAAAGCCTTTTCTGCGTCTAATGATAAGAGCACGGTGGGAGCACCCTTTCGCTTGACATAAGAGATTAAATTAATGATTCTCTTGACATTATCAGATCCTTGCCTCCCTTGGATGAAACCTTTTTGATCTGAAGAAATAAGTTCCCCTAAGATTGCATTCAGCCTAATAGCTAGAATTTTTGCATACATTTTTATATCAGTGTTCAGTAGGGAAATCGGACGAAAATCCTTGCATGATTGTTCTTTATACTCTTCTTTGGGAATTGTTATAACCGAGGCCTCCAGCATTTCTTTCGGTGCCCGACCTGAACTCTTAATTTCATTTAAAGCATTCTTAAGAGGAATTAAAATTTCTGACTTGCAGAGTTTATAGTTACAATTTCTGTACCCATCTGGGCCGGGGGAGGAGAAGTTTTTCAAACCATCTATAGCTTCAGAAATTTCTTTATCAGTTATTTCTTTATTTAAAATATCCAAATCGTCATCCGAAACTCTCGGAAGATCAATTTTATCCAAAAATTTAACTATATCTTCTTTATATGGTTTGATAAAGTCTTTATCATCCTTCAAATTGTAAAGGTCTTGATAAAAAAGGCCAAAGGCATTCCCTATATCACTAGGCTTTGTCAGGGTCTCGTTTTTATACTTTAAACTATCTATTCTTTTACTAGATGTTTTGCTCTTTAATTTATTAGCTAGGAGTCGCCCTGAACTACTTCCCATATGATACAGTCGTTGCTGCAGTGACCATAGGGATTTATCTACCAATTCTTGTTCTATTTTTTTAATCTGAGATCTTATTGCTTCCATTCTCTTTATAATCTTGTCATTTGAACCAATTTTATTAGCCCTATCTAAATTTGTCAAATCAATTTTTATTTGTGGGTCCTG
Organism: Discoglossus pictus; assembly: GCA_027410445.1. Taxonomy (NCBI): domain Eukaryota; kingdom Metazoa; phylum Chordata; class Amphibia; order Anura; family Alytidae; genus Discoglossus; species Discoglossus pictus. Next base: position 398,321,228 of record CM050167.1, read on the forward strand.
GAGTAGGGAAATGTTTATTTTCCATGGTGGTCTAACTGTTTCTATCTGGCTCGTTGATATGTTTATAGTGACCATCCCGTGGTCTGACCACAATATTGGTCCAATTTCTGTTTTGATCACTCTTTTTAAGGTTACACTATTGACAAATATATAATCTAATCCAACATGCGTATCATGTCGATGGGAATAGAAAGAATAATCCCTTTCCTGGGGATGAAAAGTTCGCCATGAGTCATATACTTGATGTTTCATTAAGATGTTATGGAAAAGATTAATTTTTTGTTTAGCATGGGTATCTAAAACTATTCCTTTATGGGAGTTTCTATCTAAATCAGCGTTCAGACATAGATTAAAATCACCACAAATAATCAGTGCACCAGAGCTGTATCGTCTTATCAGATTGAATATTCGGTTAAGAAAGCTAATTTGCCTTTGATTTGGAGCATATATGTTAACTATTGTAAATTTCTCACTATTAATTAAGCCTCCCCATATTATATAGTGACCATTGGGATCTATTATAGAAATTTCTTCCTTCAAAATTAATTTATGGTTAAAAAGTATTGTAACTCCCCGGGCTTTTTTTTTATAAGTAGAGATAAGAGTCAAGCCTATGTTTTTCATTTTAAAGTAAGGGATCTTACCTGTCTGCCAGTGGGTCTCCTGAAGGCATACTACGTCGGCTGACCCTGATCCGAACGACCTATAAACCAATTGTCTTTTTACCCCTAGGTTTAAACCCTGGACATTCTGACTACAAATTCTCAGTCTACCTTCTTTATCCTTATCTGTATAGATCATCATAACTTAGGACCCTTTACCCAAAGGCTCTATGCTCTCCCCCCACTCCCCCCCCCCCCACCCCCTCCGAAACCCGTCTACCTACTACAACATACACACAATTCACATTTGTTACCCATACATTCATTATCGGTGAATCATTCTCCATCACCTCACCGGACAAAACAAAAAAGAAAAAAGTTGGTTTACCGTGGGTTAGGAAAAAGTTGAACTTCAATAAGTTCAAAAATTGGAAATCCACTGGCTAAATTACGCCTGTGGCTACCAGCAGTGACCAAAAAAAGATGGACAGCCCTTGCCAACAATTTTTACAGGATACAGATTTCTCATTTATGTAACTTATTTTATTCTCTACCCCTCCATCCTACTTCCACAACTACGATAATCATTTATTAGCTTCCCCTTAACTACCCCCAAAAAATGAGGGGACCTCCATTTCGGGGGAGGTATTCCCCTCAACAATTATATAATTCTTTCCTCTTCTATTCATCTTCAGCTCGTAAAACAATCAGTAGATACCAGGTAAAAACCTAATGCCCATTTAGTGATTTATAATTTTTTTTTCCCAATTTATCCTAAAACACCACTATTCCATCTTTAAAAAAATGTGTATACCACTTTTGTCTTTTTTTTATATTACAATGTGATCAAAAACCTTGTGTTACCAAAATAGGTTGATATTCAAACTAATAAAATTTAGTGCATCTTGTGTTCAACTTTTATGTATATCATTATTTACAAAGTAGTAAGAACTTACGGTTCTTTTAAAGTGTAGAGTAAAACTATTGCCTCTTTGGGCTCTAAATATTCTGTATTTACATTCCAACTTTATTTCCCAGTGTTAAAATTGATCAGAAAAATATATATAAAGTTAAAACAGCTTCCACAAACTATTATCTTATAGTGCACTGTGTATTCAACATTTAGTATTAAAAACTTGTGACAAATTATTACAAACTCTTAATTCATTAATTGAAAAAATATAGAACTATACTTAAAAGAAGGGAAAGAAAATATTTAAATACTCCGGGAAGCAGGATGGATAATAAAAAGAAATAGTCGACCATAATTACAGATCTTTCAGGATTACTTCACCTTCATATTTGTTGTTTATTATTACTGATTTGTTACCCAGTAGGACTATTAGTTTCGTAGGGAAACCCCATTTGCACCGGATGTTTTTAGATCTTAAGCTTTTAGCAATACCTTTCAGTTCCATTCGCTTTATAATAGTTTCCCTTGAGAAGTCCTGAAAAATCTGCAAATTTTCATAAGGCGATGGAAATGATCTTTTTTCAAAAGAGTATCTCATAATTAAATCTTTATAAGCAGCAAAGTGGATTTTAAGGATTACATCTCTAGGGCAATCTTTAGGAGCAGATTTGGGAAGTGGAAGACGATGTATTCTATCAATCAAAATAGATACATCAAAATTTGGTTTAACTATAGTAGACAAAAATGTACCTACATAGTGCTTTAGATCTGCGCTTCCAACTTCTTCTCCAATCCCCCTAATTTTGATATTATTCCTTCTAGAGTAGTCATCTAGTTTAGTATTGCGAATTTTAAGGAGGCTTATTTCTGTTTCAAGTTGTTGATAATTATATTTTAAGTTTTGCATTTCCTCTCTTATCATTTTAAGCTCTTTTCCTAAGTTATCTGTCTTAACTTGAACGCTGCTTATTGCTTTTGCATTTTCAGCAATTTTTCCTGTTAAGTCGGAGATAATAGAAATTTTAAATTTGAGGAAAAGCCCTTTAAGAACAGACAATGTCACCCCACTATCTTCTGGTTCTGACACTTTGCTGGAAGCTTCTGACCTAAGTGTCTCGTTGGGAGAAGATTGAGCCATACTTAAAAAATTGGCTTCAGTATTTATCTCAGGATAAATTGACTCTGCAGTTTTCCCTTTATTAGGTGGTGAAAAGAATGAGCTAGATGTTATGGGATTTTGTTGGAGTTTATCCACCTTTGATTTATTTTTTACTACTCGGCCTTGTTTCTTATTCATGTTTCCCCTCTTTTTTTAAAAAAAAATTTTATTTTTATTTTTTTATTTTATTTTACCTAGTTTCACCTCTTTCCCTTCCACACTTTCTTCCCCCTAGTTTAGACGGATATGTTAACTGTTCACACTTTACCCCTACTCAGCTAAACCCTTTATGAGTGTCCCTCTTACTCTTTTTCTTTTCTTTCTTTCCTTAGCATTTAACAAGGACTATATAAGCTAATAATCTTTGTAGCCGTTTTGCATGCTATTACTATAATACTTAAACAAGTACTTAGACAGATTTAAATAATTATGCTATACAAAAAATTCATTCAAGAAAAGGAAAATAAGCACTTGTCCCAGTTGCTGACAGCTTTGTCTGGGTGGGTATAACCAATTCTTATGTGTTCCATATATACCAGATATATGGGATATACTATATTTTTTAACCGTTCCAAGTCAATAGTTCACAATTCCCAGAAGGCTCGTGAAAAAGGGACCAGACTCTTCAGAAATTAGTCAGACTTCATAACAAATCTTGGGGAAAACTGGGTTATATTCCATAAAATCCAATAGACCGTGTAACAATTATGCCAATTAAGCCAGAGTATCCAAAAAATTTCCCAGCATGATTGCGACAGACAAAAAAAAAATTTGTTTAGAGCCAAGATTTTGCAATCCACAGCCTATGTTACCATTGGGGTTTAGGGCTCGGGGAGGGTATTCCGGGGCCGATGGTCACTGACCTCCAGGACCAGCTTCCTTAGCTAACCTCTGTCTTTAAGGTCTCCAAAGCTGCTAAAGCATCTTACTGGGGGTTGCAATGGGGGTTGCCATGCTTTCATATATCAGGGGTCTTTGAGGGACTTATCGTAATGGCTTCTGTAATTAGCATTTAGCAGAAAATAAAGATTAGACTGCTTCACTGCATGCACACTACGTCTTCACCCTCTCCTCCCTCTCCACTGAAAAAGCGTGGCTTCCTTCCTCAGTCTGCACCTCCCTGGTCGGGCTCCTGTACTCCCGCCTACCGCCAACTCCGGTGTGCCGTCTCACGAATCCTCCCGAGCCCCTAATACCACTCCTGTAGCCGGCCAACTTGACTCCCAGCACTCCAGCACTCCATCAGATCCGTCCCGCCAGGCTCGTCACTGTTTGGGCTTATCCAGTTGCTCGGTCACTTCGAGCACGCCGCGGGTGAAGGCGCCATTGCCCTGCTAGCTACGCTTGCTAGCACCTTCAGTGGCGTGGCCCATCACAGATCTTGCCGAGTTGCAAGAACTTGACAAATCTTCCTCCCAGTTTTGCACCACTTCATAGGTCAGTCTAGAGGAGGCGCTTCGTGAATGGTGTAATTGAGATTTCTGTTGATCTATAGTCCCGCGGGTCATAGGGATAAGCGCCAACGGTGCTCATCTACACCAGCACAGTGAGTGCCTTCGGTGCTCACTGCCCACGTCGTACAGGTTTGTAGGGATGAGCGCCTATGCCACTTATCACCACCAGTACCAGGAGCGCCTTTGGCGCTCCTTGCCAGCAACTGCGGCCCGTGCTTTGCCTTAAATATCCTAAAAAGTAGTTCCTATCTTAAAATTACTACATTTCACAGCCTGGAATTGGAATTACCACATGAAAAGAAAGTGACTGAGAGAGCTGTGGTATCATGGAACTGGTGAGTTTAAGAGGGTGTGATAGATAGATAGATAGATAGATAGATAGATAGATAGATAGATAGATAGATAGATATTACTGGAGTTTTATCATCCACATGTAATTCTGCTTGTGTTGTTGTGCATTTATACATTAGCATCGGAAGGTCTGGCTATCTCTATAGTATTCTTGTATATTGTGTATGAGGGGATATATATATATATATATATATATATATATATATATATGTATATATAGTATGGAGGTTATATCTATAGTGTGCAGAGCTGTGATTGTTGATGACATTTGGTGTTTTCATATGTATAATGTAAGGGGATTAGTATCTCTCTGCCTGTAAGCTATGTATATCTCTGCTGTGTATATATTTGTCAGTTTCTAACTTGTTTGGAGGTGTAATATATATATATATATATATATATATATATTATTTCTTATGTTTTTCTGGTGCTACCTTGGGCAAAGTGTCATTGTAAGTTATTGTAAAGTGGTGGCAACTATTTGTTTTACACAGCACTGTTTTATTACACACTTTGTGTTATTGGAGCCTGTATCATGAGGGGGAGGGTGTGATATACAAGGTGTCTCCACTCTGCTTATGTTATCTGAGGGAACTGCATGTGTCAGATCAGTACCTCGTGTCACTGACATCAAGCATTAGATGTCTGTATGCCACCACCTCCCTGGTCTGCTCCTCCACATCATGATCGCAAAAGGAACAAAGCTTCTCTGTCTCAATATACTGACTAACTGGCAGCTCCCCTTCAAATAAAAGCACACTGTCCTACATCATCTTGTCATGTTTTTATTTTTACACTTGTTTGTGTATCTATTGTGTTGTGTCTGTGTGTGGACTAAGTCACAGACATACACATTTTTTGGGAAAGATGATTTTTTTGTAGTTTGTGTTTCTGAATATAGGCCCTCCATTTTCTACAGTTGGTAATATTTGTATAATGTTGTATGTTTCCTTTTTCTTAACCCCTATACAGCGCTACAGACGATGTTGGTGCGCTACAAATAAAAGATAACAATAATAATTGGAATCCATTTGGTGTTTGTACATCACTTCATGAGAGCTGGATTACGTGTATTCAGTGGTGGGGGAGTTGAGGAAAGAGGGAACAGAAAGCATTTCTTATTTGGAGAGGATTGAAATTGACACCACACCACTTCCCCCCTCACTGGCCCAGAGGTAGACTTCTTGCTTCAGGAAATGCAACCATATCTCTCTGGAAATGTTAACTCCCCTAAAACATCATGGATTTCCCCAGGGCCCAGCAGAGTCAACAAAATATATTTTTTTCTAATAAAAACTAGCTGTATGACTTTTTTTCCTGATTACTTATGCTCTATGTCACACTAATTTTCTTCAAACAATTTCTGTTTTCATTGGGCAGCGGCCCTTTAATTCTCAATCACTCAGTGTTTACGCGTGATACAAGTGATCATGACGTGTTTGTGTAACATGCGCTCGCTGCCCTCCCATAAAAAATGTAAATAATACGGCCCGCCTTCAAATGCATTTAATAAACAAGTCATTGCTCAGTGTGTGTATGGCAGAGGTGGTAAGAGACGCACAACGGAATTCAATAATATGGCGGCCCAGCAAGGTGTGACAGAGCCGCGGACAGGAGATCGTCCTCGATTGACGGCAGAAGCAGGCAGACGCCCTCTCCAGGAAGGAGATCAAGGTCAAGGAGGAGAACCCCAGAGCATAGAAAGGAGCTTGGTGAGCATGACCGTAGATTCAGGAGCAAAGAGAGGTGTGCGAGTCATTACAGGTATCGGCAAGTGGAAGGAGGTTCCAGGGACCATGTACGGCTTTCTGCTGGGAATAGGAGAGACCAAGGACTGCAGCATGGAATGAGGTTGGAGAAGGTACGGAAACGTTTCCTTCAGGGGTAGCGTCAGGGGGCTTGAGCGTAGAACCATCGGTATCAGTTTTGAAAGTAGCGGATATAGCTAGGCAGAAGTCGGTCTTATGCTCCATAGGCCCCAGAGGGGATCATGTGTCCAAGGAAATCAGGGAAAAAATTTGGTACAGAGAGTTCATAGAGATATTCTCGTTGCTCCCGCTAGATAGTTTTATAGAATTTAAGCACAATGATAAAAAAGAGGATGCTAAGAAAGAGGTGGAAGAGAGAAGGAAAAAATATAGAAAGATACCCAAAACGTTTGGTTGCAAGCTTATGTCATACTTGCTAGGATAGTAGGAGAAAAAACTCCCAGTGTTGCTCGGCATTGTTCTGCTACTTAGATGAGATCAAGGGTATCCACCGAACATATGGTGGATTAGCGTGGTGGCAGTATGATGAAAGATGTAGACAACATATGGCAGTCAGACCCAACATGCAGTGGGATGACAGGAACATGGGGAGCTGCCTTAAGGTAGTCACCCCATTACGCCCAGGTGGGAGTGTAGGTCAGAAGGTAGGGCAGGAGAGCTTAAATAAAAAAGGTTTTTGTTTTGCGCTTGGGGAAGGGAATTGTTCTAGGGGGATGTCATGTAAGTTTAAACATGAGTGTTCAGGATGCGGGGGAAGAGCATCCTCTTTTTCATGTTACAAAAGTGCAAAGAACCAGAAAGGCGGGGAGCTGGCTGGAAAAGGGGAGGAGTCCAGTGCAGCTAAAAAAGATGGCGGGGAGGTTAAGGCTATACGCTAGCGGCCACAAGCAGTCGAGGGAAGTAAGTTTATTAGAAAAAGGCTTTGCTGAATGTTTTATAATCTCGGCATTTAACATAGAGTCCATGTGTACGCCTCCCAATTTAAAGTCTGCCAGGGACCAGCCTACATTTGTATGGGATAAGTTATAAGGGGAGGTCGAAAGGCAGAATGGCGGGTCATTTTGTTGAGGTTCTTGTTGAAAATTGAAGGATTTCCCCGTTAGGTTCGGAACCCAAAAAAGAAGCAGGCGAATTTAGGTTAATTCACCACTTGTCTTATACGAAAGACGATCAACGATGGTATTGACAGGGACTCGGTATCAGTTACTTATTCATCGGTTAAGCAGGCAGTCAGGTTGATTAGGAAGGCGGGAAGAGGCGCTTGGTTGGCTAAGGTTGACATAAAACCAGCATTAAGATTGCTCCCAGTGCATCTGGACTCTCCTCATGTGTTAGGGTGTCTTGTTTTGGATCATTATTTTATTGATTTAAGTTTACCTATGGGTTGTGCTATTTTTTGCATTGGGTGATTTGTATTAGGACAGGTTTGCATTCTGTGGTTCATTACCTGGATGATTTTCTGTTTATTAGTGCGTATGAGTGGCAGGATTGTTATAGGTTATTCCAGGTTTTAGCAGGGGAGTTTGGTATTCCGTTAGCAGAGGAGAAGTCTGTCGGTCCGTGTCAGGCCTTGCAATTTCTGGGAATTCATATTGATTCTGTATCATTCGAGTGTAGTTTACCTGGGGAGAAGGTAGCCGATTTGCTGCAAGCAGTGCAGGAAGTGTTGGCGGCAAAAAAGGTAACATTACTTTTTTTGCTGTCATTGTTAGGGAATCTGAACACGTTTTATGAGACATTGATGTTAAGGAACCCAGTGTTTAATGAAGAGTTAGAGCTGTTTACAGATGCATCAGGATCTATAGGTTTTGGGGCTTATTTTGGTGGTCATTGGTGTTCGGGCGTTGGCCAAAGGATTGGAAGGAGGCAAAGGTGGGGAAGAATTTAATGTTTTTAATAACGGCCCCTTTTGTTAGGAGACTAGGCAGTTTCTCAATCAGGCATAGGGGCCTTGAGATTGGCTTGTCATTATTTAATTACTCCCTTAAAAAGGGTGTTGACCAGGCCATAGCTAGTTTTGGTGGGTCTGAGACTGGTAGGCTTGCCGGTGGCGGGGAGCTCATTAACGGTTTGGTTCCGGCGAGTGGTTGTTGCCAGAGGTCCCTTGGGCACGGGGTTTCAAGGGGCCCCGCTAGCTGGGTGGTGAGCCCTTCCTGTGTATGGGTGTGCAGCCCCTCTGGTTATATAATGTTATGCTATTTTATTAATAAAGCACTGGCATGGTTATACCCACCACAAGTGGGTCTGCCATTTATTGGGTAATGTGGCAAGTCTAGTTATCTCTGACCTTTGGTCACTTATGCTTAGGTCATATAATTTTAATGGTAGGTGTATTTTAACAGTGAAAGACAGAAAAACAAATGAAACAAACAAGAAAAACACATGTAAAACAAGTTATACATTGATTTGCAGGTCAGTGAGGGAAATAAGTATTTGATCCCCTATAAATCAGCAAGATTTCTGTTGCCCAGGTGTCTTTTATACAGGTAACGAGCTGAGATTAGGAACACTCTCTTAAAGGGAATGCTCCTAATTTCAGCTTCATTACCTGTATAAAAGACACCTGTACACAGAAGGAATCAATCAATTAGATTCCAAACTCTCCACCATGGCCAAGACCAAAGAGCTGTCCAAGGATGTCAGGGACAATATTGTAGACCTACAAAAGGCTGGAATGGGCTACAAGACCATTGCCAAGCAGCTTGGTGAGAAGTTGGTGGGATAAGTCGCAAATGGAAATAAAACAAATTAACTGCCAGTCTCCCTCGGCCTGGTGCTCCATTCAAGATCTCACCTCGTGGAGTTTCAATGATCATGAGAACGGTGAGGAATCAGCCAAGAAATACACGGGAGGATCTTGTTTATGATCTCAAGGCAGCTGGTACCATAGTAACCAAGAAACCAATTGGTAACACACTACGCTGTGAAGGTCTGAAATCCTGCAGTGCCCATAAGTTCCCCCTGCTCAAAGCACATGTACAGGCCCGTCTGAAGTTTGCCAATGAACATCTGAGTGATTCAGAGGAGAACTGGGTGAAAGTGTTGTGGTCAGATGAGACCAAAAATCGAGCTCTTTGCCATCAACTCAATTCCCCGTGTTTGGAAGAGGAGGAATGCTGCCTATAACCCCAAGAACACCATCCCCACCATCAAACATGGAGGAGGAAACATTATGCTTTGGGGGTGCTTTTCTGCTAAGGGGACAGGACAACTGCGCTGCATCAAAGGGACGATGGACGGGGCCATGTACCGTCAAATCTTGGGTGAGAACCTCCTTCCCTCAGCCAGGGCATTGAAAATGGGTCGTGGATGGGTATTCCAGCATGACAATGACCCAAAACACACAGTCAAGGCAACAAAGAAGTGGCTCAAGAAGAAGGACATTAAGGTCCTGGAGTGGCCTAATCCCATAAAAAACTGTGGAGGGAGCTGAAGGTTCGAGTTGCCAAACATCAGCCTTGAAACCTTAATGACTTGGAGAGGATCTACAAAGAGGAGTGGGACAACATCCCTCCTGAGATGTGTGCAAACCTGGTGGCCAACTACAAGAAACGTCTGACCTCTGTGATTGCCAACAGACGGTTTGCCACCAAGTACGAAGACAAAGGGGTCAAATACTTATTTCCCTCATTGACCTGCAAATCAATTTCTAGCCTTTTTGACATGTGTTTTTCTTGTTTTTTTTTTGTTGTTTTTCTGTCTCTCATTGTTAAAATACATCTACCATTAAAATTATAGACGGATCATTTCTTTGTCAGTGGACAAACATTCAAAATCAGCAGGGGATAAAATACTTTTTTACTCCACTGTATATATTGTGATAAGTTACTAGCCTCCTATGGGTTTGTGCACAGGTTTCAGGCACTTTGATAGAGAAACACAATACCAGAGGCTGTAGCTGTTCATAATATAATTTATTATTGAATTAACATTAATTAATAAACAATTAATTTTTTCTTGCGTTCTTTCTTTTTATTTCCCTCACATGTTCTCCAGATACTACTAAACACACACACAGTGTAGTAAATAAAGCCGGTATAAATCATACAGTTGCGCTGCTTTTCATGTATTATCGTCTTGTTACATTACATCTCACGTAACCTTTAGTTTATTGTTCCTTTATAGCACAACTGACCCCCACTCTCCAGCTGTGCTAGAGGGCCGATGACCTGATATTGGGACTGAATCACAAATTGCATGTACATTTGTTTTAGTTACAGACAAGTGATCACTTCCCATGTTCCTAAAGGTTCAATTATTACCTAATTTTATCTGAATGACCAATATGACCCACACAACCCATGAATATCATGCACAGAAATGAACCTGCTCTTGGCAGTAAATGAGGAATCTTAATTCATTAAATAAGGATGTCAGATAATTACTTTATAGAAAGGGGATGTGATCACCATTGTGGTGGCCTGAGATACATACATACATACATACATACATACACACACACAGCTTTTTTATTGATCCCAAAGGTCAGATAGAGAAGTTGCAAGAGGGGCCCAAGTTATTTTGCACCATGGCATCCATTCACTAGCTCCGCCACTGGACATCTCCCTACTCTAGTGTGGGTGTCGTCTGCATAATACTTTGTTTTAAATAATTTGTGAAGTTTAACAAACATATTGAACATTTCCATTAATAAAGATGAATGGTAGAAGATTCCAAACAAAAAAGGGACAAGTGTGTCAGATATATGTTGCTTGATCCTTTAAGCAAAAATATTGAGTTCTCATGGATAGAATGACACTGGTGTAAATCCACTAAGTATTTACACTTTGCTGTGATATCAATTTTCAATCTGCTTCGTAGCATTTGTGAAGCTTAGTGAATCTAGACTATTGATTTGGGCAATTGATACATTAACTGCAGATAAAATAGTCACGTACGTGGACTCCTACACCCAGCATCTCAGAGACTGTACCAGCATGTGATCATATGACATCATGTATGTAAATGTAAACATGACATACAGCACTTCATCATGGCTGGGTTTCAAAAGACCACACAGTATGTGCAATTAGCAATAATTCTGTAAAACTGCTCTCTACACAGTGAGGCACATCTCAGCCACTTGAGATGTTGACTAAATACCCACAAAGTATCCTATTCTGAGTAGAACCAATTCAAATCACATTTGTTGGAAGCTCCAATGCTCCTGTTATTCCAGTCTGGTTGGATTTCCACTCCCTACAGAGGCAATAATGGAAGAGGAGGCCTTCGATTTGGAACTCACAAATAGAGAACAAAAAGAAGACCGTGCACATCAATATATTAATACATTGTAATACAAATAGATTAAAAATGTGTACAGTCTCATTTATTCAGTTTATTTCAGGGTAATTAAAATCTCCCATTATTAGAACTTGCCCGTGCTTAGCTGTATTTCCAATCTGTAACAATAATTGTATTTCCTCACTTTCAGCTATATTTGTGGGTTTATAACATACTCCTACTAATATTCTTTTGGAATTTGCTGCTCCACTATTTAACTCTACCCAAAAACATTCAGCTTTATCACTAGGTCCGCCATAAATATCTTCTCTGACTATAGGTTTAAATTCAAGCTTAACATACAGACAAATCCCTCCTCCTCTTTTACCATTTCCCCTATCTTTCCTAAATAGGTTATAACCATCCAGATTAACAGTCCAGTCATGAGATGTCAACATCACATACGCCATGGTCAACTTCTCTGTAATCATGGTTAAGTTAACATGTTGACCAACAAATTTTCACTGAGTAATGCATTGGAGCAAGATTAAATGAAATGCAGCCCCGATCTCTTTGAGGCATAAAGGATTCACAGAGGCATTTTTCTGCCTTCATGGGGGGTTGAAAGTACCCGTAGGTTTTTTTAAATTTTAGGCACCAATAAAGACTTCAAACTTCAGCCAGATTGGATTTTCTTATGTAAGGCATGTGATACTGATTTTTAAAATAGTTATGGGACAGGTACTCAGGACTCAGGATATCATGGACATTTCGAGCACTTGGACAGCATTTCTTGGAACTTAGGTTTATATGTGTGATGTGATGTCTTGGTAGTGATTTTTGAGTGACCTTCATTCTGTTTTTCTAACGGCAGCCATGGAATGGGCGCCATATTTAGCATTGGAAGTGCCGCGCCTGTATGTTATGGTGCGCTCAATGTGATACTTTTCAGCTCAAAGTGTTTGAAAAAAGGTGGAGTAGGGGATCTAGCAACATGATAACCTTAGGGGACATTGTTATGTCTTTGAGCCACTCTGACAGTACTCCTAGAAATCTTAACCCTGCGTGTGCCTGATTTGTTTTACTCTGATCTGATTTTATACCTTACAAGTATAGCCATCTTCAATCTCTAGCTCTTGATTATGAGGAAAGATAAATATTATTTTTCTAATTAAATTTTTCCTGCCCAGAGAACTAAACGTGAAGCATTTCTGAATTCACTTTTAATCTGAGCTCTTTTCACAGACACAACGATACTGTATTGGGAGCCACACACCCGGCGGACATAAACTCATTAGCGTTCATACCACGGACAGACTGATGTACTCACCATCTCATTGCTGGGGTCTCTGGTGCTTTATCTTCTATGTTTTAAATAAAACATAACGGCAGTGACCAATAATAATGAGAGTGTAATAGACAGAGCTCGCAGATGCCTACAGGTGCCTTGGGATGAACAGGTTGCTGCTTCAAGGTCCTCAGAGGTTTCATTTTCTATTTTCTCATCTATAATTAAGCAAATAAACAGGTTCAGTGAGTTTGTCACTATGTAATATGTTGCATATTGTAGTGATAACTTTATAGTAAGACTATAAAAGGTTACCTTATATAAAGAGCAGATATAAAGTGCTACTGTATCATTGTTATATATTAGTTATTTACAGCATCCAATTGTAAATTGAATCTTAAAATTTAATGGCAAGTTCAAAAATAGTACAATCATATGTTGCGCAAAATACAATTAATAAAGTTGATACATTTAAAATTCCCACAGTGTTAACAGAAGAAGGTGCGTAACTTTAAGAGGAATATCCATAAGGGAAATACAATACCATATTATTATTATTATTATTATTATCTTTATTTATATCGCGCCAACATATTCTGTAGCGCTGTACAGGGGTTGAGTACATAGCAGAAAACAAATTAAACACCTTGTAAAGAATGGAGGGCCCTGTTTTTGAGCATAAAATCAAATGTACATAGAGCTTGTTTCCAAGGCCTGACACAAGATTGAAAACTCGCAAACTTACAATCTAAGGGTTTAGGTGTGATACAAGAGGGTGACAAATACAATTGAAAGCAATTGGTTCAGTAAAGTGGAGGGGTCTGTGTGTTGTACTGTAGATTGTGGGTGTGAGTGTTATTAAGCTGTGGAATGTTCAGTTGTACATGTTAAGGCTGAAGATGATAAGATTTTTTAAACAGGTGTGTTTTTAATAATTTCTTAAAGGTTTTGAGGCAGGAAGATAATCTAATGGAGCGGGGCAAGGAGTTCCAAATGGATGGGGAAGCACGAGAAAAGTCTTGAAGACGGGAGTGAGAGGAGGTGATGAGAGAGGAGGAAAGAAGAAGGTCGTTAGCAGAACGAAGGGGCCGGTTGGGAGAGTATTTTTAAACAAGAGCAGAGATATAAGGGGGTGCACTGTTGTTGAGGGCTTTATGTGTTAGGGTCATGATTTAAATTTGATTCGGGAAGCTATGGGAAGCCAGTGGAGTGATTGACAGAGAGGAGCCGCAGACACTGATCGTTTGGTATTGAAGATGAGTCTAGCAGAGGCGTTCATTATGGATTGGAGGGGAGACAGACGAGAGATGGGGAGGCCAGCAAGGAGGGAATTGCAGTAGTCGAGTCGAGATATGATGAGAGAGTGTATTAGAATTTTAGCTGTGTCTTCTGTAAGATAATGACGAATTTTGGAGATGTTTTTTAGGTGAAACTGACATGATTTTGTTATTGCTTAGATGTGAGGAATAAAAGAGAGGGCGGGATCCAGTAGAACCCCAAGACAACGGGCCTGGGAGGTAGGGGCGATGATGGTGTTGTCAACAGTGAGAGATATTTGAGGTGTGGAAGCTGTAGTAGAGGGTGGAAAGATTAGAAGTTCAGTTTTAGACATGTTGAGTTTGAGTTGACGGGTGGACATCCAGGAGGATATGCTAGAGAGGCAGTTGGAAACTTGAGCTAAAAGAGAGGGGGATAGATCAGGTGCAGAGAGGTAGATTTGAGTATCATCTGCATAGAGATGATACTGAAATCCAAAGGATTTTATAAGGGTGCCAAGGGAGGAGGTGTAGATGGAGAAGAGGAGGGGGCCTAGGACAGAACCTTGGGGAACGCCAACAGACAGAGGGAGAGGTGAAGAAGAGGTGCCAGAGAAGGAGACACTAAATGTACGATCTTTTAGATAGCATGTGAACCATGAAAGAGCTGTGTCCTGGATGCCAAAAGAGCGGAGAATTTGGATTAGAAGAGGGTGGTCAACTGTATCGAAGGCAGCAGAGAGATCCAGGAGAATTAGAGTAGTGACCCTTTGATTTGGCGGTTAGCAAGTCATTAGTGACTTTTGTAAGGGCTGTTTCTGTAGAGTGTTGGGACCGGAAGCCAGATTGGAAGGGGTCAAGTAGGGAATTGGAGGAAATAAATTGAGTGAGGCGATTGTAAACAAGCCGCTCAAGGAGTTTAGACGCAAGGGGAAGTAGTGAGATAGGGCGATAGTTGGAGGCAGAAGCTGGGTCAGAAGAGGGCTTCTTGAGAATGGGTGTAACTGTGGCATGTTTTAAGGAGGATGGAAACTTGCCAGTGTTTAGGGAGAGGTTGAATAGATGTGTGAGAGCTGGGATAAGTGTGGTGGATAGGGGAGGGATTAGCTGTGATGGAATAGGATCATGAGGACATGTGGTAAGGTGAGAGGTTGATAGTAAAGTAGATATGTCTGATAAGCCCATCACTCGCCTCTCCCCACTTCAATCCATAATGAACGCCTCCGCCAGACTCCTCTTCTGTACACATCGTTCAGTGTCGGCAGCTCCTCTCTGTCAGTCACTCCACTGGCTTCCCTTAGCCTCCAGAATAAAGTTTAAAATCTTGACCCTAACTTATAAAGCCCTCAACAACAGCCCACCCCCATACATCTCTGCTCTCATGTCCAAATACTCCCCCACCCGCCCTCTTTGTTCTGCTAACGATCTTCTTCTTTCTACAACTCTTGTCATCTCCTCTCACTCCTGCCTCCAGGACTTCTCGCACTGCCCCTATTCTCTGGAACTCCTTGCCTCGCTCCACTATCCTCCAGACTATCCTCTTGCCTTAAATCCTCCAAAACTTCAATAAAAACGCACCTCTTTAAAGAAGCCTATAACCTTCCACCCTAGCACGCTCAGCACTACTCTCTCCTTACTGTACCACATACAAACTTCAACCTTCAGATTGTAAGTCTGCAAGTTTCAATCCTGCGTCGGTGCTTTAGGGAAGCGCTATGGACACCGGATTCCAAGCTCAAAGACAGGGCCCTCCATTCATTGCAATGTGTGGATCTTGAACTTGTCATTGCCTGTAACTTAACTTATGTATAGCGCTACGGAATATGTTGTCGCGTTACAAATAAACGATAATAATAAGTCTGGATCTTACTTGGGCACCTACAATGAAGAGTCTCCGTAGAAGATCAGAATGTTAATATTATTAATGTATTTTTTTTTTCTTTAGTGGCTTTTGATAAGGTATTTATACTGTATATGGGCCTACATGTGTAAAAAAACATTTTTTTAAATGTGTTAATTGTCAGTGTAATGGGGGGGGTCTTTTGTATCCACACTGATAATAATGCTCTGCAAATGGAGGCTGATAGCTATTGAAGTAATTGTTTATTACCTTTTGAAATTATACTAATTTCTCTGTGTGTCAAGGTACCAAATTTTACTCTTTCTGTTGTTAATTAGATAGTGATATTTATTTACATAATTTTGTATTTGATTTCAGAGCAATTGTACCTCGGGACATTCCCACAAATAATAATATAAATTAAATGATCCCTGATGAAGTCCACTTACATAGAACCACGAGCTCTGTATATACGGTTGTGAACCCTTTCATGTCATTTAGAAACACGTGGCACTCATACGTCCCGGTATCAGACTTCTGGACGTCTCTCAGTAACAGGGACAGGTTTCCCTTTGGAAACTCCTCATAGAACAGTTGGGTTCTTCCTCTGTAATCCTTGTGTTGATAACTAGGTTGGTCTTTCTCATAATGGAAGCTGTGAACAACGTCATGATCGGGGTTTTTTCTCTGCCAGCTAACCACGAGCGGTTTATAAGTAAATACATCATTATAGGTGACAATACAGGGCAGGAGAACGTCTTCATGGAGCCCTCCTGACACCACAGAGGGAGCACAGCCTGAAACACACAAAATAACTAAATTCATAAAACAAATTCAAGTATTGGATGTCAACGATTTCTCCCACTAGTGGTATTGGTGTCATTAGTGTCTCTCCGAGGCTAGTAATTCTAGGTGTGGAGGTTGCTGGTCTTCCAATCTGCTCTCATCACTTATCTACTACTGACAATCATCTCCTCCAGTCAGTGAGCTCATGAGCATGGTCCTACAGAAGTCCTCCAATGAACCCATAAAATGCCATATTTATACTTTTCTTGATAAAGTTGTACTTGTGCGATATCAAATTCAATATAAATGTTCACATGAAGAGTATGTTTATATTGTGGGGTTATTTATGGGGGCAATACAATTTATTATAAACTTCAGTACAAGAGGACCTTAGATTGCAATTCTAGAACATTCCTACAATATAAAACGGATTATATTTTATATTGATACAAAAGTAAATTAATGATATGAATGAGCAGGAAAAACAGAGCAATAGTTTGTAATATTATTATTATTTGTTTGTAATATTTGGGACCCTATTTTTCTCTTTTTTAATACATATCAATAAAAGTTACATTTTAATTAAAAGTGTTTCTAGTAGCAGACATCTCTAGTTTTTTGGGGAGAAAATACATTGAAAATATTTTGCTTTTAGCTACCTGTGAGATCTTGTATGGATATATATAATTAAAGTATAATATTAGAAAACATTATAACCTCTCATATAAACTGCACATTATATTCACTAATCCATTGCTGTGAATATTGTTAACCAACAATTATGACACTATCTATTTTTTTCATTTTTTATTTGCATAACTGTAACTTTCCTAATTTGGGGCCCTATTAAATTCCAGCCTCGTAAATAAGAGGCTTCTACTTAAGCCCTACGTACTGCAAAGTTTCTCTAACTTACAATGCTATTAAATTAGCCCTGCTGCGAGCAACGTATGAGCTACGCAGCAGGGCCGTACGTATCTACACTGCGTAAATGTACATGAGGAGTGACAGCCTGCGAGATGATATCGCAGGCTCCCACTCCTCATCAAGTGCTGCGGGGGTCCTAAAAGGGACCTCCGCGGCAGTCCCCCACATAAGCCCTGCCGTGGGGGGTACTCCAAACCCCCCCCCCAGGCACCTAAAATGAACCCCCCCTCAATGCGGGGGTCCCTGTCGGGACCCCCGAAGTGTCCTCACATGAACACCATGCTGCAGGGGTCCATAGGAACCCCCGAAGTGTCCCCACATAAACCCATTGCAGGGGGGGTCCCCGATCTGCATAGATCAGGCCCTCCGCTGCATTTAAAACTTTTAAATTCCCCGCCGCGGCTCCTTAAAGGGACCGCGGCACACTATTACCCAATCCCGGCCGCGGCACTTAAAATTAACCCCCCTCTATGCTGGGGGTCCCCATCGGGACCCCCGAAGTGTCCCCATATAAACCCCCTGCTGCGGGGGGCCCCGATCGGCACCGATCGTGACCCTGCTGCAATTCAATTTTAAATTTCCCGCCTTGCGGGTCCTCAAAGGACCGTAAAGGTCCTGAAAGGACTCGCACTAAAAATATTAACCCCAGGCAACTATAATTACCCCATTAACTCATGATGGTCAATACAGACCACCATAAGGCCTTAATTAACCCATTAACTCATGGTGGTCAATACAGACCACCATAAGGCTCTAATTAACCCATTAACTCATGGTGGTCAATACAGACCACCATAAGGCTCTAATTAACCCATTAACTCATGATGGTCAATACAGACCACCATAAGGCTCTAATTAACCCATTAACTCATGGTGGTCAATACAGACCACCATAAGGCCTAAATTAACCCATTAACTCATGGTGGTCAATACAGACCACCATAAGGCCTAAATTAACCCATTAACTCATGGTGGTCAATACAGACCACCATAAGGCCTAAATTAACCCATTAACTCATGGTGGTCAATACAGACCACCATAAGGCCTAAATTAACCCATTAACTCATGGTGGTCAATACAGACCACCATAAGGCTCTAATTAACCCATTAACTCATGGTGGTCAATACAGACCACCATAAGGCTCTAATTAACCCATTAACTCATGGTGGTCAATACAGACCACCATAAGGCCTAAATTAACCCATTAACTCATGGTGGTCAATACAGACCACCATAAGGCCTAAATTAACCCATTAACTCATGGTGGTCAATACAGACCACCATAAGGCCTTAATTAACCCATTAACTCATGGTGGTCAATACAGACCACCATAAGGCTCTAATTAACCCATTAACTCATGGTGGTCAATACAGACCACCATAAGGCTCTAATTAACCCATTAACTCATGGTGGTCAATACAGACCACCATAAGGCTCTAATTAACCCATTAACTCATGGTGGTCAATACAGACCACCATAAGGCTCTAATTAACCCATTAACTCATGGTGGTCAATACAGACCACCATAAGGCCTAAATTAACCCATTAACTCATGGTGGTCAATACAGACCACCATAAGGCCTAAATTAACCCATTAACTCATGGTGGTCAATACAGACCACCATAAGGCCTAAATTAACCCATTAACTCATGGTGGTCAATACAGACCACCATAAGGCTCTAATTAAACCATTAACTCATGGTGGTCAATACAGACCACCATAAGGCTCTATTTAACCCCATCAGTCCCATAAGGGTATATTATTACCATTATGGGCCTGTTACAACCCAACATTAACCACATAAGTGCCATGATGGTCCTCAAGGACCATCATGACACTAACTACAAACACTACACTATAACCCCCAATAAACCATTTAATCTAAACTAACCCCCCTCTACACTAATCTATTAACACTTACACTACCTACCTACACTACCTACCCCCTAATAAACCTCCCCAACACTCTAATTACAAAAAACAATAAACCTACAGCACAGAAAACAAAAAACCTACAGTACAAAAAACAAAAAAACCTACAGTACAGAAAAAATAAAAATTACAACCCCACCCCCCACTACAGAAAACAAAAAAATACATTACAACCCCACCCCCCACTACAGAAAATAAAAAAATTACACACCTGAAAAGGAAAGACAGATAAACACAATACAATACATACATATAATACATTACATACATTACATACAATACATGACATTACATATAATATATTACATATAATATATTACATATAATACATTACATACATTACATACAATACATGACATTACATATAATATATTACATATAATATATTACATATAATACATTACATACATTACATACAATACATGACATTACATATAATATATTACATATAATATATTACATATAATACATTACATACATTACATACAATACATGACATTACATACATTACATATAATGTATTACATATAATGTATTACATATAATGTATTACATATAATATATTACATATAATATATTACATATAATATATTACATATAGTCCTAATCAAATACCCCCTATCTATCTAACATACAATCTATTTAATTTAAAATAAATCCTAACTATATCAAATACATCCCCCTATCTATCTAATATACAAAAAATCCTAACTACATACACAGACCCTAATTCTAAGCTAAAATCAATAAATTAAGACCACTTACCTTTAAGATGTTGCTTCAGATCACTAACCTATGGGTCAAACAAAAAATAAAAATTAGTACAAAACATTAACATCAAATAAATAAACATTCTATACATTCTAAATATTCAACTCACCTTTACAGCATGTCCAGTCACTGTTTAGCTCTTCCGGCGCGGCCCTGTTAAAAAAAAAACACAATACATGAATACATGAATACAATATATAAACAATAAATAAAATACACAAATAAACATCTAAATATACATTTAACTTACCTCCCCGCGATGTCCCCGGCCTTCTCTCCTTCAGCCCCGGCTGGGCCGCGGAACCATCCGCGCTCTAAAAAAAAAAAAAAAAAAAAACTAACGGAGGTCTGCACTGGCAGACCTCCCCGACGCTACTGAACCTCCCGGAGTCGTTTCCGGGAGGAAATTGGCATTGTCGGCTTGTGATTGGCTGAAAAAGCTGTCAGCCAATCAAAAGTCGTCAATGTAGGAGCCAATCAGGATGCGCAGATGTCTTCTACCAATCACTCCGTGGGGGTGTATCCCATAGTGATTGGCTGAAGGCATCTGAGCGTTGTGATTGGTTCCCAGAAAGATAGACAAGTGTTTAAGCCAATCAGGGTGGGATATTGGGGTGTATCCCATCCTGATTGGCTCACACATTGACGACTTTTGATTGGCTGAAATTGATAGACAGCTTTTTCAGCCAATCACAAGCCGCCAATGCCAATTTCCTCCCGGAAACGACTCCGGGAGGTTCAGTAGCATCGGGGAGGTCTGCCAGTGCAGACCTCCGTTAGTTTTTTTTTCTTTTTTTTTTTTAGAGCGCGAATGGTTCCGCGGCCCAGCCGGGGCTGAAGGAGAGAAGGCCGGGGACATCGCGGGTAGGTAAGTTAAATGTATATTTAGATGTTTATTTGTGTATTTTATTTATTGTTTATATATTGTATTCATGTATTCATGTATTGTGTTTTTTTTTTAACAGGGCCGCGCCGGAAGAGCTAAACAGTGACTGGACATGCTGTAAAGGTGAGTTGAATATTTAGAATGTATAGAATGTTTATTTATTTGATGTTAATGTTTTGTACTAATTTTTATTTTTTGTTTGACCCATAGGTTAGTGATCTGAAGCAACATCTTAAAGGTAAGTGGTCTTAATTTATTGATTTTAGCTTAGAATTAGGGTCTGTGTATGTAGTTAGGACTGTAATTATTTTATTTTACTTTAGAATAATGGTCTGTGTATGTAGTTAGGATTTTTTGTATATTAGATAGATAGGGGGATGTATTTGATATAGTTAGGATTTATTTTAAATTAAATAGATTGTATGTTAGATAGATAGGGGGTATTTGATTAGGACTATATGTAATATATTATATGTAATATATTATATGTAATATATTATATTTAATATATTATATGTAATGTATGTAATGTCATGTATTGTATGTAATGTATGTATTGTATTATATGTAATATATTATATGTAATATATTATATGTAATATATTATATGTAATGTCATGTATTGTATGTAATGTATGTAATGTATTATATGTATGTATTGTATTGTGTTTATCTGTCTTTCCTTTTCAGGTGTGTAATTTTTTTATTTTCTGTAGTGGGGGGTGGGGTTGTAATGTATTTTTTTGTTTTCTGTAGTGGGGGGTGGGGTTGTAATTGTTTTTTGTTTTCTGTACTGTAGGTTTTTTTGTTTTTTGTACTGTAGGTTTTTTGTTTTCTGTGCTGTAGGTTTTTTGTTTTTTGTAATTAGAGTGTTGGGGAGGTTTATTAGGGGGTAGGTAGTGTAGGTAGGTAGTGTAAGTGTTAATAGATTAGTGTAGAGGGGGGTTAGTTTAGATTAAATGGTTTATTGGGGGTTATAGTGTAGTGTTTGTAGTTAGTGTCATGATGGTCCTTGAGGACCATCATGGCACTTATGTGGTTAATGTTGGGTTGTAACAGGCCCATAATGGTAATAATATACCCTTATGGGACTGATGGGGTTAAATAGAGCCTTATGGTGGTCTGTATTGACCACCATGAGTTAATGGGTTAAATAGAGCCTTATGGTGGTCTGGATTGACCATCATGAGTTAATGGGTTAATTTAGGCCTTATGGTGGTCTGTATTGACCACCATGAGTTAATGGGTTAATTAGAGCCTTATGGTGGTCTGGATTGACCACCATGAGTTAATGGGTTAAATAGAGCCTTATGGTGGTCTGGATTGACAATCATGAGTTAATGGGTTAATTTAGGCCTTATGGTGGTCTGTATTGACCACCATGAGTTAATGGGTTAATTAGAGCCTTATGGTGGTCTGGATTGACCACCATGAGTTAATGGGTTAAATAGAGCCTTATGGTGGTCTGGATTGACCATCATGAGTTAATGGGTTAATTTAGGCCTTATGGTGGTCTGTATTGACCACCATGAGTTAATGGGTTAATTAGAGCCTTATGGTGGTCTGGATTGACCACCATGAGTTAATGGGTTAAATAGAGCCTTATGGTGGTCTGGATTGACCATCATGAGTTAATGGGTTAATTTAGGCCTTATGGTGGTCTGTATTGACCACCATGAGTTAATGGGTTAATTAGAGCCTTATGGTGGTCTGGATTGACCACCATGAGTTAATGGGTTAAATAGAGCCTTATGGTGGTCTGGATTGACCATCATGAGTTAATGGGTTAATTTAGGCCTTATGGTGGTCTGTATTGACCACCATGAGTTAATGGGTTAATTAGAGCCTTATGGTGGTCTGGATTGACCACCATGAGTTAATGGGGTAATTATAGTTGCCTGGGGTTAATATTTTTAGTGCAAGTCCTTTCAGGACCTTTACGGTCCTTTGAGGACCCGCGAGGCGGGAAATTTAAAATTGAATTGCAGCAGGGTCACGATCGGTGCCGATCGGGGCCCCCCGCTGCAGGGGGTTTATGTGGGGACACTTCGGGGGTCCCGATGGGGACCCCCAGCATAGAGGGGGGTTAATTTTAAGTGCCGCGGCCGGGATTGGGTAATAGTGTGCCGCGGTCCCTTTAAGGAGCCGCGGCGGGGAATTTAAAAGTTTTAAATGCAGCGGGGGGCCTGATCTATGCAGATCGGGGCCCCCCCCTGCAATGGGTTTATGTGGGGACACTTCGGGGGTCCCGATGGGGACCCCCAGCATAGAGGGGGGTTAATTTTAAGTGCCGCGGCCGGGATTGGGTAATAGTGTGCCGCGGTCCCTTTAAGGAGCCGCGGCGGGGAATTTAAAAGTTTTAAATGCAGCGGGGGGCCTGATCTGTGCAGATCGGGGACCCCCGCTGCAATGGGTTAATGTGGGGGTGCTGCAGGGGTCCTGATAGAGACCCCTGCAGCATGGGGATGTGTATAGGGTGCAGGGGGGAGCCTCACACTGCTGTCTCGGGCTGTTCCGAGGCAGCACGTAGAGGCTTTCGGATCCCTTGCGTGGACTTTTTGTCCACGTAGGGATTCTTACGATATGCGAGACTCGTGCATAGATTTAAGGCTAGGTAGCTCTTTCAGAGCCTATTCTCGGCCATTTTCTCGCAGTCATATCGTAAAGCAGGCTGCGAGAGATTCGGTTCTCGCAAACAGCAGGAAAACTGCCTTTTGCGAGCACCGAGAGAACTACGAGGGAGAATTTAATAGGGCCCTTGGTCCTTAAGGTAACCCACAATGTTTTATTTCTTCTTTCAAATGTAACTTAACCTCCAGCATTTCCTGTCCATCTGTATCCTGGTATAACGGCTTTTTACAGCCACAGGGGAGGGAGAGGGTGGGAGAGACACATGCAAGGGGGGTGGGAGACACATCAAATATTACCCCGTAATTTTTGACAGGCAGTTTACTAGTAATAATCACATATAATAGTTGTCAAACTGCGAGACCTCGTCACGGTTTGCGAGGTTCGTACGACTTAGGCGATGAGCCTTGCGTAGCAAGGCGAGCCGTTAAACCGTAGCACTTAGCCGATGAGCGCCACACGAAAATCGCCTAAGCGAGGAAAAAAATTGCAGCTGAAAAAAATGAAAACGAGGCTACATGACCCCGGACCGCGCAAAACACTGCAAACCGCTTAGCACTTTACACATCACACTACGACCTACAAGATACACTATTACAAAATCCGGAAAATGCTCACAAGACGCGTACCACATTAATAACATTACGACTATACAATGCCGCTTTACACAATAAACCAACGGCTTTACCTCGCGCACGCAGCCTATTTACAATGCGCACTTGGAATATTCATTACACTTTATAAGCAGGGCACTAACACTCACAATGTATATTGTATGCAGACGGAAAATACAAACATATTGTCAGCTCTTCAGCCTAATGCTCGCTGCATATATCAATTATAAATAATTTAACTAAATTAATTTATTGCATAAATAATTAATTCTTAATTAA
The DNA here is from genome assembly GCA_027410445.1 of Discoglossus pictus. Classification (NCBI taxonomy): domain Eukaryota; kingdom Metazoa; phylum Chordata; class Amphibia; order Anura; family Alytidae; genus Discoglossus; species Discoglossus pictus. The sequence continues at coordinate 398,345,912 of CM050167.1, forward strand.
TTTCATGAATCATTAATTATTTTTTAACTACATATATATAGAAATATATATATATATATATATATATATATATATATATATATATATATATATATATATATATATATCTCGCAGAGGACCAAAAGTACACGACAGGAGAGGCTCGCAATGAGCGCCATAGGTATTGAGGCTCACAAAGAGCGCCGAAGGTCCTCACAGTACAAAACGGTTTTAATTATGTCTCAAACAGCATTCCCATTGCTTCAAATCTTATTGCCCCGTCATTATTGAGGGGCAAGTCGCTAGTAGTAATAATAATAATAATAATAACAATGTCTCACCTGTCTTGTATTCCAATGAAATAAAAAGGATCAGAAGTGATGCCCATGTGACCGGTGCAGGAGGGGACATTGGTTACTTTATAGAAAGGGCTGTAAGGTTTGCAGAACAAAAAGACATGTATACTTAGAGCTTATAAATAAATAATAAGATTATTGTAGTATATGGTGATAAATTTATTGCACAAATATTTTATTTGAAGTCACAGCTTTCTAGAAATCTTGCAAAGCACTTAGTTCTGTATATTATTGTGAGCTCAAGGGCAGGTTTGTACCAGAAAACCCAAATCTGTATTGTGGTCGGTATCTTTGGTAATGAATAATGTGATCATCTTTCAAATTAATTAATATGACCCCCTGATATTATAGGCCATGTTGTGTGGCCCCATCATCATTACAGATGTACATGAATATGGCCCCCTGATATTGTAGGCCTTGTTGTGTGGCCCCATCATCATTACAGATGTACATGGATATGGCCCCCTGATATTATAGGCCTTGTTATGTGGCCCCATCATCATTACAGATGTACATGAATATGACCCCCTGATATTATAGGCCTTGTTGTGTGGCCCCATCATCATTACAGATATACATGAATTTGGCCCCCTGATATTATAGGCCTTGCTGTGTGGTCCCATCATCATTACAGATGTACATGAATATGGCCCCTTATATTATAGGCCTTGTTATGTGGCCCCATCATCATTACAGATGTACATGAATATGGCCCCTGATATTATAGGCCTTGTTGTGTGACCCCATCATCATTACAGATGTACATGAATATGGCCCCTGATATTATAGGCCTTGTTTTGTGGCCCCATCATCATTACAGATGTACATGAATATGGCCCCTGATATTATAGGCCATGTTGTGTGGCCCCATCATCATTACAGATGTACATGAATATGACCCCCTGATATTATAGGCCTTGTTTTGTGGCCCCATCATCATTACAGATGTCCATGAATATGGCCCCCTGATATTATAGGCCTTGTTATGTGGCCCCATCTTCATTACAGATGTACATGAATATGGCCCCCTGATATTATAGGCCTTGTTATGTGGCCCCATTATCATTACAGATGTACATGAATATGGCCCCTTGATATTATAGGCCTTGTTATGTGGCCCCATCATCATTACAGATGGACATGAATATGGCCCCCTGATATTATAGGCCTTGTTGTGTGGCCCCATCATCATTACAGTTGTACATGAATATGGCCCCCTTATATTATAGGCCTTGTTATGTGGCCCAATCTTCATTACAGATGTACATGAATATGGCCCCCTGATATTATAGGTCTTGTTGTGTGGCCCCATCATCATTACAGATGTACATGAATATGACCCCCTGATATTATAGGCCTTGTTGTGTGGCCCCATCATCATTACAGATGTACATGAATATGCCCCCCTGATATAATAGGCCTTGTTATGTGGCCCCATCTTCATTACAGATGTACATGAATATGACCCCCTGATATTATAGGCCTTGTTGTGTGGCCCCATCATCATTACAGATGTACATGAATATGGCCCCCTGATATTATAGGCCTTGTTGTGTGGCCCTATTATCAGTACAGATGTACATGAATATGGCCCCCTGATATTGTAGGCCTTGTTGTGTGGCCCCATCATCATTACAGATGTACATGAATATGGCCCCCTGATATTATAGGCCTTGTTGTGTGGCCCTATTATCAGTACAGATGTACATGAATATGCCCCCCTGATATTGTAGGCCTTGTTGTGTGGCCCCATCATCATTGCAGATGTACATGATATGGCCCCTTGATATTATAGGCCTTGTTGTGTGGCCCCGTCATCATTACAGATGTACATGGATATGGCCCCCTTATATTATAGGTCTTGTTGTGTGGCTCCATCATCATTACAGATGTACATGAATATGGCCCTCTGATATTATAGGCCTTGTTGTGTGGCCCCATCATCATTACAGATGTACATGGATATGGCCCCCTGATATTATAGGCCTTGTTGTGTGACCCTATCATCATTACAGATGTACAGGGATATGGCCCCCTGATATTATAGGTCTTGTTGTGTGGCTCCATCATCATTACAGATGTAAATGAATATGGCCCCCTGATATTATAGGCCTTGTTGTGTGGTCCCATCATCATCACATATGTACATGTATATCCCCTCCTGATATTATAGGCCTTGTTGTGTGGCCCCATCATCATTACAGATGGACATAAATATGGCCCTACTGATATTATAGGCCTTGTTGTGTGGCCCCATCATCATTACAGATGTACATGAATATGCCCCCCTGATATTATAGGCCTTGTTTTGTGGCCCCATCATCATTACAGATGTCCATAAATATGGCCCCCTGATATTATAGGCCTTGTTGTGTGGCCCTATCATCATTACTGATGTACATGAATATGACCCCCTTATATTATAGGCCTTGTTATGTGGCCCCATCTTCATTACAGATGTACATGAATATGGCCCCCTGATATTATAGGCCTTGTTATGCTGCCCCATCATCATTACAGATGTACATGAATATGGCCCCCTGATATTATAGGCCTTGTTATGTGGCCCCATCATCATTACAGATTTACCTGAATATGGCCCCCTGATATTATAGGCCTTGTTATGTGGCCCCATCATCATTACAGTTGTACATGAATATGGCCCCCTGATATTATAGGCCTTGTTGTGTGGCCCCATCATCATTACAGATGTACATGAATATGGCCCCCTGATATTGTAGGCCTTGTTGTGTGGCCCCATCATCATTACAGATGTACATGATATGGCCCCCTGATATTATAGGCCTTGTTGTGTGGCCCTCATTATCAGTACAGATGTACATGATATGGCCCCCTGATATTATAGGCCTTGTTGTGTGGCCCCATCATCATTACAGATGTACATGGATATGGCCCCCTGATATTATAGGCCTTGTTGTGTGGCTCCATCATCATTACAGATGTATATGAATATGGCCCTCTGATATTATAGACCTTGTTTTGTGGCCCCATCATCATTACAGATGTACATGGATATGGCCCCCTGATATTATAGGCCTTGTTGTGTGGCCCCATCATCATTACAGATGTACATGGATATGGCCCCCTGATATTATAGGTCTTGTTGTGTGGCTCCATCATCATTACAGATGTAAATGAATATGGCCCCCTGATATTATAGGCCTTGTTGTGTGGCCCCATCATCATTACAGATGTACATGGATATGGCCCCCTGATATTATAGGTCTTGTTGTGTGGCTCCATCATCATTACAGATGTAAATGAATATGGCCCCCTGATATTATAGGCCTTGTTGTGTGGCCCCATCATCATTACAGATGTACATGGATATGGCCCCCTGATATTATAGGTCTTGTTGTGTGGCCCCATCATCATTACCGATGTACATGAATATGGCCCCCTGATATTATAGGCTTTGTTGTGTGGTCCCATCATCATCACATATGTACATGGATATGGCCCCCTGATATTATAGGCCTTGTTTTGTGGCCCCATCATCATTACACATGTACATGAAACCTGACACTTCCTGTTACATTTTAGAGGACCACCGTACCATGATATTCATGTGAATAATCAGAGTACTACAGTATATAGTGATACCTTTTTTGCTGGACAAACATTTAGAGTCACAGGTGCACCTCTCTATCAAGTTGGACGCAATACTGGTAAAGGTTTGTCATGAGGATTAAAATATACAGGGCAGGGAATCTAAAACAGACCCTCGTGGGACAGAAGATGAGCGCCAAGTACTTGGTCAATTAAGAGAGGTTCATCTCTCGAAAGCTCGTCACTGTAACTAAAATATTTGTCCAATAAAAACAGGTATCACTATATACTGCAATAGTGATAATATTCATCAGGATTACTGGACACTCATGGCTACCTCACTGGTGGGCAGTGCTGCATTTCCCGATGCAAGTGGTCTGCTTCTAGGCCAATTAGGGGAAGGAAGCTGTCAGTTCCAGCCTAACTTCACCCTGCCCCCCACCCACTCCTCTATCAACTAATAGATAACTACACACCCTGATGATCTAGACATGATGTAATAAACACAAACTTCTATTTATGGTCACAGTTGTCATAGCTGCTAATGTGGTCATTTTGTTACTTCTCAAACAAGTGCCATTTTTCTTGAACTACTATGGTTCTTTAAGAATTGTTAATTTACTAGACATCGATGTTGTAAGGGAACTAGTTTTTAAATATAGAATTAGAGAATTTGATACCAGGTAAAAGCCCATCGTCTCAGCCTATTGTATCTCCCTCCCACATTTCTTCGGTTTCTGTAACAGTCCAACTCCAATACATTTTAAGTAATAACATTCAGTTTAATCAAACTTTAAAACTATTGTGATTAAAAACATGATTTTTTTTGTGACAAAAATGAAATTAGTTGTTTTTCTACCATCATCAGGCTGGAATTGTTCTATTTTATCACACTGTGCATCAACCCGCAGCTGCCAAGTTACTGCACAGCTTTACTGGCTAATTCTTGGACTAAAAATCTGAACGGATAGGAGCAGCTTAGCAATCAGGAAAAACAGCAGGTTTCAGTGTAAATGTTCTCATAAAACATCAACTTTTTGGAAATCCAAATTATTTGAAAAGTTATTTTTATTGATTCGTATTACTTATAATAAAAAATAATACAATTACTTAAAGTCATTATACGATCTCTCTGCTGATACGTTCATTAACCTAAATATAAATAGACACAATATACAATGACCCTGAATATTAGTATAGAGAAAAAGAACTATATGCATATACTTATATTATATATATGGAGGTTTGTATAAGCAAAGGGTCTGCCCACTGCAGCTTATGAAGACACAGACTCTGTAGGGCTGGATGAGCAGTGCAGTGCCCTCGCCTATCAGGGACCACACGTCTGCAGCATGGTGAGATGGTCACTGATAGATTAGCATTAGAGACAGCACAGCAAGTACCAGAGTCTGGGTCTGCATATGCTGCAGAGGGCAGACAGAGCTTATAATCACTTCTTAATCAAATAAAGTGCATAAAAGTAAATAGATACTCAGGGATATTATATACTGATAAACACCCGGGAACCTGCCATGTCCCTTCAAACATCTTACATAGTGTAATCAACCCAGCTATAATACTGCAAGAGGATTGACCAGGACTAGGAGCCACAACAACAAGTCCAATATTAATAATAATAATAATAATAATAATAACTATTCAGATAATACAGTGTCCACAGATCATCTGGAAACATTGATAAACTAATTGTATATTTTCAGGAAGAAATAAGTGAGGAAACACATGAGATAACCACAAAGAGACAGAGCCCAAAGTACCGATACTACAGTATAAATACTAGTAATAGAGAGGTCGGAGGGCAGCTCTGTACATACCCGGGGCTGGCGTGGGAGAGTTTGTGGTCTTCTTCTAGATACACAGTGCAAAGTGAAAGCACACATGAGAGGCACACACACTCATATAGATGACTGCTCCTCCCCTATCATTATAATAAAACTCGGCCTTTTATGGACTAAACCAGAAAAATCCCTTCTACCCCACTTCCTCCATGCTCTATATGTAATACTCTCCTTTATTACTCTATGGAGTTTCTCTTTGGTGCACCTTCGGCGCTCATCGCAAGCCCCGTGCTGAGTGCCTTTGGTGCTCATCGTGAATCGCTACCCTGTCTACTTCCTCCCTTGTGTCTCCTTTCCCCATTCTCTCCTTCCCCTGTGTTTCTTCCACACTCTCCCTTCCCTTTGTCTCTTTCTCCCTCTCCCTCCCCTGTGTCTCTTTGCCCCCTCTCCCCCTGTGTCTCTTCTCCCTGTCCCTCCCCTGTGCCTCTTCCACCCTCTCCCTCCCCTGTGTCTCTTCCCCCCTCTACCTCCCCTGTGTCTCTTCCCCCATCTCCCTCCCCTGTGTCTCTTCCCCCTCCCCTGTGTCTCTTTTCCCCCTCTCCCTCCTGTGTATCTTTTCAGCCCTCTCCCTCCCATATCTCTCTTTCACCCTCTCTCCCTCTCCTGTGTCACTTTCCCCCTATCCTTCTCCCTCCTTCCCCTCATCCTCCTACTCCCTCCTTTCCATCCTCCTCCCTCCTTTCCATCCTCCTCCTCCCTCCTTTCCATCCTCCTCCTCCCCCTTCCCATCCCCTTTCCCCTCATCCTCCTCCTCCCTTTCCCCTAATCCTCCTCCCTCCTTATCCTCCTCCCTCCTTTCCATCTTCCTCCTCCCCCTTCCCCTCATCCTCCTCCTCTCTTTCCCCCTTTCCAATGACCTCCCTATCTCCTTTCTCCTCTCTTACTGTGATCTGATGAGCTCCTTCTGCTCTCTCCCCTGCAGCGCGTCTTCTGGCTGTGTCCAAACGCGCATGTGAATATTGTGATATTTATTATTTTACTAAAGTTAGTTAATCCTGGGAAATTCCATGTTTTTGTTGCTATATTTATATGAAAATGAGCTGCTCATGCATATTGATTAGCTACGTTGATGTGCTAATTAGGATTGTTTGTCTCTGCAGTGGCCAAAATTAAGACCTCCAATGTTATCTGGAGGTTAGACCCCTCTTCCACCCTTAACAAGTACTATGACTCACACATTAGCATACAGAGCCGCAATATCAGTTCTAAATATTTCAGAAATTATTTGCAGTAGACAAAAAACTGCTAATACAATGTGTAGCCATTTTTATGTTTTTTTTAAATTAAATCAACTTCCTGTTGGGTTTAACATACAGAGATAAGTAAAACGCTCTCACACAGATAGCTATATGCTCTTTAATTGCTTTTGGGTCTAAGAGAGGTGACGGACATCAGATTATTTTTATTTTACAAAATAGATAACAATCTGCCACCAATAAAAAGACGCTGTGATGTCATCGATCTGAGGGCCCGGATTCAAAAAGGAAAAATTATCATCTTTAGTACTTAAATACTAACAATCTCACTGGGCCCAAAAGGAAAAAGTAACAGGTTAGATGGTTGTGTGTAACAAATGTACTGATTGGTTGGGGTGTGGGGGGGGGGGGGGTGGCGGCCATTACATTTATTTCCTGTTCGTTGGCCGTGCGCAGTTGTGCTCATCGGCCACTAGGTGGCGTGGCCGAGGGGTCCGTCAATTTCTTCACAGTAAACCGAACACAACTAACCCTAAAACCCCTCACCCTAACACCTAACCCTAACACCCCTAACCCTAACACCTAACTCTAACACCCCTCACCCTGACACCTAACCCTGACACCCCTAGCCCTAACACCTAACCCTAACCCTATCACCCCTCAACCTAACCCTAACACCCTTCACCCTAACACCCCTCACCCTAACACTAAACCATAAGAAATTGACGGACCCACCTAGTGGCTGATGGGTGGCACTGCGCATGGGTTGACAACAGGAAAGGTCCTTTAAAGCAGGAAATGTCTGTAATAAAAGTAACTAACTGTATGCCAACTTTTTATGAGTACCTCCATTGTGGTGTTTAATGTTCCTGTAAAGATAAGTCTGAGCTCATTAAATAGAACCGTCCCGTGTCTGGGAACCATTCCCATCTAAATAACCTTGTTATATTGATCTACACAAGACTCGTAGAGTCAATTCTCTTACAGTTGATCCTTTGTTTGGTTTTAGAGAAATAACAAAAAAAGGGGAACACTTTTATGTGGCTAAATATGTTATGAATTACCTGATACTAAATTTAAAAAAACAATTTTTAATGAAAATCATTTAAAATAATTTTTATAAATAAAATCTGATCATTTAAAACAAAGAATATATACAAATAGGTCTCTGAGTTTGTTCTCCAGAGAATACAATGACGTCACTACAGTAATTGGTTTAGATATAATGTGATATATTTTTTATTTTTAAAAACGGCTTATAACCAATATATTTTTGTCCCTTAAGATTTTTACAATTTCTCTATAGCTGCTAAGTGAATATCGCTGGTGATATTAGTGTTTTACAGATATTGGTTAGAGTCGCCCTATAAATCACAATACTATCTACCGTATTGGTCCAAAGATAAGCCGCACCCGCATATAAACCACACCCGCATATAAGCCGCACCCACATATAAGCCGCACCCGTAAAGTTCAAGGGGAAAAAATAGATAAAAGATAGTACTCAAATATAACCCGCACCCGTAAAATTAGAGAGAAAAAGACTCTCCAAGTGATCCGCCATTGCAAGAAACAGGCTTTCTAATCAGCACTGTAGCTTATTTTGCAGGTTACAGGCTTTACAGGACATTAGAATCACTAAAACCGTAAATCGCTATTCCATACCGCAGTCTAAAGCACGAAAATTGGCACCCTTAACTTGCAATCACGCAAATCGGCAGTCATTTTGCGTTCGCGAATAGAAGCTGCACACGTAACAAGCAAAGTTCGCAAATCGGCAATGATTTTTTTTTTCGGTCGCGAATATAAGCCGCACCCATAACTTGCAAGCTAAAAAATCGGGAAAAAAGGTGCGGCTTATATCTGGACCAATACGGTATATTAGAATAAGTGACTAGTGAGACTTTAAATGTTGCTTTATATATAGCAACACTGATATCTGTGTACATAATGATTTACTATTCCCAACGTATATTGACATATATATTTGTGATTTATTTTTACATAAACTAATTAAATGTGATAAAATTCAAATAAAAAAAAAAAAAATAGTGAAAGAATAAAAAAAGTGCAATACGTTCTATACAAAGGTGGTGGAATTTAGCTGAATATATAACTTCTATGAATAGTTTCTTTGTTTATACTGTTGGTTTTATCAAGATGTCTTGAGATTAAGAGTATCTGTCAGTATGTTGCTGATACTATTATGAACAATAAAGTTTTAGAATTCAATCAGTTATGTACATTGGATTACAGGCCTACATTACCACAAGTAAGTTTTGCTGCTTTTCTCACAAATATTACTCAGTCTGGCTGTGATTATCTTGTGACACTTTCTTGGCTCGTGTCACTACTACATCCTACTGTTGTACAATTGCATTATAAAGATATTTATGTTCCTGAAATAAACTTTGTATTTATGTTTCTCACAATCTGTGTAATCTCTATGAGACGCCATTTCCCAAGCGGCGACTTCAGCAAAAATTACCTTGTGGCAAAAAAATGCCACCACTATCCCAACTATATTATCTGCAAACTTAACGGCAAGCTGTTAATATATCTCTTGGTTCTACTGTGATAAACACTACAAGATGGAAACTGGCAATCTATGGGGTTTACCTTGTGGTTCTACTATGAGAGACCACTACACCTTCTGTATCATATTAGGACTGAGTAGGTTATACCTCGTGGTTCTACTATGAGAGACCACTACACCTTCTGTATCATATTAGGACTGAGTAGGTTATACCTTGTGGTTCTAGTATGAGAGACCACTACACCTTCTGTATCATATTAGGACTGAGTAGGTTATACCTTGTGGTTCTACTATGAGAGACCACTACACCTTCTTTATCATATTAGGACTGAGTAGGTTATACCTTGTGGTTCTACTATGAGAGACCACTACACCTTCTGTATCATATTAGGCCTGAGTAGGTTATACCTCGTGGTTCTACTATGAGAGACCACTACACCTTCTGTATCATATTAGGCCTGAGTAGGTTATACCTTGTGGTTCTACTATGAGAGACCACTACACCTTCTGTATCATATTAGGCCTGAGTAGGTTATACCTCGTGGTTCTACTATGAGAGACCACTACACCTTCTGTATCATATTAGGACTGAGTAGGTTATACCTTGTGGTTCTACTATGAGAGACCACTACACCTTCTGTATCATATTAGGCCTGAGTAGGTTATACCTCGTGGTTCTACTATGAGAGACCACTACACCTTCTGTATCATATTAGGCCTGAGTAGGTTATACCTCGTGGTTGTACTATGAGAGACCACTACACCTTCTGTATCATATTAGGACCGAGTAGGTTATACCTCGTGGTTCTACTATGAGAGACCACTACACCCTCTGTATCATATTAGGACTGAGTAGGTTATACCTTGTGGTTCTAGTATGAGAGACCACTACACCTTCTGTATCATATTAGGCCTGAGTAGGTTATACCTTGTGGTTCTACTATGAGAGACCACTACACCTTCTTTATCATATTAGGACTGAGTAGGTTATACCTTGTGGTTCTACTATGAGAGACCACTACACCTTCTGTATCATATTAGGCCTGAGTAGGTTATACCTCGTGGTTCTACTATGAGAGACCACTACACCTTCTGTATCATATTAGGCCTGAGTAGGTTATACCTTGTGGTTCTACTATGAGAGACCACTACACCTTCTGTATCATATTAGGCCTGAGTAGGTTATACCTCGTGGTTCTACTATGAGAGACCACTACACCTTCTGTATCATATTAGGCCTGAGTAGGTTATACCTTGTGGTTCTACTATGAGAGACCACTACACCTTCTGTATCATATTAGGCCTGAGTAGGTTATACCTCGTGGTTCTACTATGAGAGACCACTACACCTTCTGTATCATATTAGGCCTGAGTAGGTTATACCTCGTGGTTGTACTATGAGAGACCACTACACCTTCTGTATCATATTAGGACCGAGTAGGTTATACCTCGTGGTTCTACTATGAGAGACCACTACACCCTCTGTATCATATTAGGACTGAGTAGGTTTTACCTCATGGTTCTACTATGAGAGACCACTACACGTTCTGTATCATATTAGGACTGAGTAGGTTAAACCTTGTGGTTCTACTATGAGAGACCACTACACCTTCTGTATCATATTAGGACTGAGTAGGTTATACCTAGTGGTTCTACAATGAGAGACCACTACACCTCCTGTATCATATTAGGACTAAGTAGGTTATACCTTGAGGTTCTACTATGGGAGACCACTACACCTTCTGTATCATTATAGGACTGAGTAGGTTATACCTCGTGGTTCTACTATGAGAGACCACTACACCTTCTGTATCATATTAGGACTGAGTAGGTTATACCTCATGGTTCTACTATGAGAAACCACTACACCTTCTGTATCATATTAGGACTGAGTAGGTTATACCTCATGGTTCTACTATGAGAGACTACTACACCTTCTGTATCATATTAGGACTGAGTAGGCTATACCTCGTGGTTCTACTATGAGAGACTACTACACCTTCTGTATCATATTAGGACTGAGTAGGCTATACCTCATGGTTCTACTATGAGAGACTACTACACCTTCTGTATCATATTAGGACTGAGTAGGCTATACCTTGTGGTTCTTTTTTAGACACCACTACTATACCCCAAAGTTCTTAATGCAATTGGACATTTATGTGGACTAGATATATTATACCTCGTGGTCCCTCTATACCTGGACCACTACATATACCTTGTATGGGACAGTATAAGCATGTAAGATCTTCATGGGACCTCTGTATAGAAACTTTTTGTTAAGAAGCTATAGCATATTATCAGCTTTTGCTTCAGCTGTTTTTTTGGTGCCAAAGTGACATCATCAACACCCGACGTACGTTTCATGAGATCTGTGGATCTCAGCTCATCAGGGGCTCCGCATTCCCAAGTTGTAAGCCTCTATTTAAAGCCTCTCTAAGCAATTCATTAACTATTTCAGTTCTTGCAGATTGCCACATTGTCAATAATGAGTATTACAGTATAATGATACCTTTTTTATTGGACAACAATTAGTTAGATTGACAAGCTGTGCCTCCTTTTATCAAGTTAGTTAGTAGAGAGCAGGAGGTGTGTGAGCTGGGTTGGGAGGAGAATTTGTCACAAATGTTTTAATTTTTATCTTTAAATTGGTTGGCAAAGTCTTCAGCTGTGAGATAAGATGGGGAGGTCAGGGAGGGTGTTACATGTGGGGAATAAACGTTTAGGGTTGGAGGATAGATCACATATATAGTTGTGAGCATGCGGGTTGTTGATAACGCTGCGGCCTCGCAAAGCGAGGGCCGCAGTTGCTGGCAAGGAGCACCAAAGGCGACCCTTGCCAGCAACTGCCGACTTTAAGCCCGCAAATGCGGACCCTCGCAAAGCGAGAGGCAGCATTTGCGGAGGTTGAGGCTCTACAGCGCCTCACGCGCGGTTACAAACACCCACACAAGTGGCACTACCACGGACTTCCACAAAAAAATACGAGACGCGGGACTTAGAAAAAAAACATTACAACCTCGCAAAAATACGACCTTAACGGCAGAACCGCGGGCACAACAAAACATTAAAAACACAATAAATACACACAAAAAATACATAAAAAGCTTACCCACAGCAAGGGGGGGGTCACCCAGGACCTCTGCATGTGAAGTTACACCTCAATTTACGTCCAATTTCAAGAGTTTAGACACACGAAAATCCCCTAAGCGAGAGAAAAAATGACTGTCGAAAAAACGAAAACGAGGCTCCACATCCCCGGACCGCCCAGCCACCTACAACTTACCCAAGAAGGGATCCGAGATAAGCTCGGAAAGCTGTATTATCCCCACGGGATCCGAGATAAGCTTGGAAACCCGCATTAACCCCACATTAACCATCGAGGTGGGGCTCCCCGATCGCATGCATGGGGCTCTATACAAGGCCCCATCAACCCCTAAAAAAATCCAGACCACCATAAACCCTTAATTAACCCTGTCACTCATGGGGGTCAAGCCAGACCACCATAAACCCATAATTAACCCTATCACTCATGGGGTCAATACAGACCCCCATAAGCTGTTAATTAACCCTGTCACTCATGGGGGTCAATACAGACCCCCATAGGCCCTTCATTAACCCTGTCACTCATGGCGGTCAATACAGACCCCAATAAGCACCTAATTAAAAATGTCACTCATGGGGGTCAATACAGACACACATAAACCCCTAATTAACCCTGTCACTGATGGGGGGTCAATACAGACCCCCATAAGCACTTAATTAACACTGTCACTCATGGGGGTCAATACAGACCCACATAAACCCATAATTAACCCTGTCACTCATGGGGGTCAATACAGACCCCCATAAGCACTTAATTAACCCCATCACTCATGGGGGTCAATACTGACACACATAAACCCTTAATTAACCCTGTCACTCATGGGGGTCAATACAGACCCCCATAAGCACTTAACACCGTCACTCATGGGGGTCAATACAGACCCCCATAAGCCCTTCATTAACCCTGTCACTCGTGGAGGTCAATACAGACCCCCATAAGCACTTAATTAACACCGTCACTCACGGGGGTCAATACAGACCTCCATAAACCCCTAATTAACCCTGTCACTCATGGGGGTCAATATAGACCCCCATAAGCACTTAATTAACCCCCTCACTCATGGGGGTCAATACTGACACCCATAAACCCCTAATTAACCCTTTCACTCATGGGGGTCAATACAGACCCCCATAATACATATAATTAACCCTGTCACTTATGGGGGTCAATACAGACCCCGATAAGCACTTGATTTACACCGTCACTTATGGGGGTCAATACAGACCCCCATAAACCCATATTTAACCCTGTTACTCATGGGGTCAATACAGACCCCCATAGGCACGTAATTAACCCCATCACTCATGAGGGTCAATACAGACACCCATAAACCCCTAATTAACCCTGTCACTCATGGGGGTCAATACAGACCCCCATAATACATATAATTAATACGTCACCTATGGGGGTCAATACAGGCCTCCATAAACCCATAATTAACCATGTCACTCATGTGGGTCAATACAGACCCCCATAAACCTAGAATTAACCCTGCCACTCATGGGGGTCAATACAGACCCCCATAAGCCAATAAATAACCCTGCCACTCATAGGGGTCAATACAGAACCCCATAAACCCTTAATTAACCCTGTCACTCATGGGACGCAATACAGACCCTCATAAGCACTTAATTAACCCTGTCACGCATGAGGGTCAATACAGCCCCCCATAAGCACTTAATTAACCCTGTCACTCATGGGGGTCAATACAGACCCCCATAAGCCCTTAATTAACCCTGTCACTCATGGGGGTCAATACAGACCCCCATAAGCACTTAATTAACCCCCTCACTCATGGGGGTCAATACAGACACCCATAAACCCCTAATTAACGCTATCACTCATGGGGGGTCAATACAGACCCCCATATTACATACCATTAACCCTGTCACTCATGGGGGTCAATACAGACCCCCATAACCACTTAATTAACCCTGTCACTCATGGGGGGTCAATACTGACACCCATAAACCCCTAATTAACCCTTTCACTCATGGGGGTCAATACAGACCCCCATAATACATATAATTAACCCTGTCACTTATGGGGGTCAATACAGACCCCGATAAGCACTTAATTTACACCGTCACTTATGGGGGTCAATACAGACCCCCATAAACCCATATTTAACCCTGTTACTCATGGGGTCAATACAGACCCCCATAAGCCCGTAATTAACCCCATCACTCATGGGGGTCAATACAGACACCCATAAACCCCTAATTAACCCTGTCACTCATGGGGGTCAATACAGACCCCCATAATACATATAATTAATACCGTCACCCATGGGGGTCAATACAGACCTCCATAAACCCATAATTAACCCTGTCACTCATGTAGGTCAATACAGACCCCCATAAACCTAGAATTAACCCTGCCACTCATGGGGGTCAATACAGACCCCCATAAGCCAATAAATAACCCTGCCACTCATAGGGGTCAATACAGACCCCCATAAACCCTTAATTAACCCTGTCACTCATGGGACGCAATACAGACCCTCATAAGCACTTAATTAAACCTGTCACGCATGAGGGTCAATACAGCCCCGCATAAGCACTTGATTAACCCTGTCAATCATGGGGGTCAATACAGACTCCCATAAGCCCTTAATTAACCCTGGCACTCATGGGGGTCAATACAGACCCCCATAAAACCCTTAAGTAACCCTGTCACTCATGGGGGTCAATACTGACCCTCATAAGCACTTAATTAACCCTGTCACTCAATCTACATTACAAAAAATGAAAAAACCTAAGTCACAAAAAATAAGGAACATTACAGAAAATAAAAAAAAGACATTACAACCCCCCCCCCCCCCCACTACAGAAAAAAAAACATTACACACCTGAAAAGGAAATACATATAATACATACAATACAATACATACAATACAAATTAAATGAAATACAATATAATACCCCCCAATCTATCTAATATACAATAAATCCTATCTATCTAAAATACATCACCCAATCTATCTAATATACAATACATCATATCTATCTAATATACATCCCCCAATCTATCTAATATTCAATAAATACAATCTATCTAATATACATCCCCCAATCTATCTAATATACAATACATTCTATCTATCTAAAATACATACATTCTATATATCTAAAATACATGACACTGCAAGGTGATAGACCCTCAAGGGTATCAGTACATGAGATATACCTGTGACCAGGTGGTGTTAAGTCACAGTATTTAGCTACAAATTCTTAGAAATAAAGCTTTCCAGCATGTAATAAAAACACAAAGGAATACAAGGGAAGCAATGACACAGAGACAAGCAATCAGGATCTTCTGACCTAAGGAACCGAGCCAGGAAAACATGTCTTCCCAGACGCTCCCTTGAAACAGTTTGAGACGGTCAGCAATGTCCCTTGTTTGCTCTATGTCATTAGTAATAATAGCAGAATTATCATCAATATAAGAACAACATTCGTTACCTATTAAAGCACACACACCACCTTTGGAAGCTAAAACACAATCTAAAGCCATTCTATTTTGCAAAGCTACCATTCTAATTTGCACCTGCTCCTGGTTTAGTTTCTCAATTGCTTCAGCAGAGCTATTTAAGGCCCTCTGTACTAGTAGAGAAAAGATGGATAGTTCTACCTGTAGCTTCCCTACGCCTTTCTGTGGGAAGGTTATACCTAGGGTGTCTAGGAATATTTTCCACCCGCTCTATATCCCTCATGTTCCCGATGCGGCCTTGTGGTAGTGTTAGGGTTGTGTATATATATGGGATTACTTGACCTAAATAACAACTGCCCACTCAATTAGGGGGCAGCCATCGATAGGCGTTCCTGCCACAGATAAAGTATACATCCGTGGCTGGAGAAGGTGGCATAAGGTGGAAGAGATTGGACACGAACCCATTAGTATTGCTACAACCAGTACCATTAATTGATATATTATGTAAAAGAGAAAATAAGTAGCGACATCCGGGACCACTACAGCTCCAAGGTGAACAACTCTTGTACAGGTCAGAAAGGGATGAACCAGAGGAGGTCCTATAAAAAATAAATGTGGTATTGGAGAAAGTGGACCAACCAACAGGTTTACCTTTTCCTAGGGCCCTAAAACAGTTATACCCTGGGTTAGTGTGGGTTAACATAAATGATACACTCTTATTATATTTTGATGGGAAGTACGTGCGTATGAGGTGTTGCATCCATATAGAGTTAAGTGGTGTGGCTGATTGTACATAAGAAAATAAATTCCATTTGCAGGGTTGTGTACTGCCATTGTAATATATGTGGCTTTGAGTGAAGTTTTCTGCTGGAAGGCCAAATAGAGGCATACCCATTTCACCATGTGTAGAGATGTGTGCACATACCCAGCAGTTGGAAAGGTTAAGGGAGTGAGATTGTCCTTGGAACATTACAGAAAATGTATTACGTTCACAGGGATGATTTTGTATAATGGTGTTATCACGTGTGGATCTCTTGTGCCTATGAGGTGAACTAGTATTGGTGTGAGTGTTATTGTGTTTACCACAAACAGACTTTAATGGTCCCAGTTCGTCTGGATCATAATGGCAATTAAGAAATGTCCATTAGGGCAAATAAATCAGGAGCATAATGCACATCAACAGGAGAAAGTTCTTCCATGCATTCTGTGGATGCAGGAGTAGGTTTGACATTTTTATATTCGCTGTCTTCAATCGCTTTCACTGGGCCTTTTTTACCTGCTTCACCCCTCTTTGGACACAGCTTCAGACGAGATGCGTGGATCCAGTAGTCCTGTGAGTCAGTGAGGACGGCAGTCCTGGTTACTGCTACAACGGTAGTCGGTGGTCCGAATGGGAAGCCTCCCTTCTTTGCTCTTTTCAGTTGTCGGACACAGACGAGGTCACCTGGCTGGAACGGATGTGTTGGTTCCTGTGAGGGTAAAGAAAAGCGAGAAGACACATAGATGCCATTCAATTTATCAATCAATTGTTGCACATATTGTTCTCTTATAAGATCAAGATCACCAGACATAATTACAAGTGGGCCTTTTACCCAAGGAGTTGGAAATGGTCTTCCCATTAGAATCTCAAAAGGGGACAATTTAGTAGACTTATTAGGAGTCATCCTAATTTCTGCTAGAATGGCAGGTAAGTATTTCTGCCAGTTCACCCATGTACCTGCAGTGGCCTTTGTAAGTTTTTCTTTAATAGTGCGGTTCCTTCTTTCCACTATGCCTGAACTCTGAGGATGGTAAGGGATATGGAATTTCCAGGTTATCTGTAGCCATTGTACCAGTTCCTTAATTTCCGCACTAATAAAGGCTGGTCCATTATCAGAATTAATTTGCAATGGGCATCCATATCTCGGTATTACCTCGGTAGTTAATATTTTAGCTACCGTCTTAGCATCCTCTCTTTGTGTTACAAAGGCCTCAGGCCACCGTGAGAACTGATATACTATCACCAACAGTTACAATTGCTTTGATCCTGTCTTTGGGATATGAGTAAAATCAGTTTGTAAATGGGTGAATGGAGCTGTGGGTGGAGGCAAATGATCATGTAATGCTTTGTTAGGCACTGTAGAGTTATTCTGTAGACACTGTATACATCTTTGTATGTATGTCTGGCAGTGTGATTTTAAGTTTCTGATGCAAAAAGACAGTTGCAACTGTTGCATGGTCGCTTTAATTCCTTTGTGTCCCACCCCGTGTGCCTGTCCTATGAATATTGGGGCACTACTCTCAGGTATCCCTATCTTCCCCTCTTTTGAGAAAAGGCCATTCATGTCCTTTTCTAGACCGTGTGACTGCCAGTATGATAAATCATCAGGTGTTGCAAATCCTTGCATTTCATGGAGAAGAATGTCGGCCGGACAGGATGGGGGCTGGAGCAAAGGAAAAATGGGGGCAGAGCAGCGTAGCTGCAGCTGCCTTTGCTACCCGGTCTGCAAATGCATTTCCTCGAGAAACAAAATCAGTGCGATTAGTGTGTGCACGACAGTGGATGATTACATTGTCTTTAGGTAACTGAATAGCTTCCAATAAGGAGTTAATGAGAGTAGTATGAGAAATTGATTTGCCATCAGCAGCAACAAAGCCTCATTGTTGCCATATTTTTACAAAGTCATGAACCACACCAAAGGCATAACGGGAGTCAGTGTAAATGTTTACAGATTTATTTGCAAAAAGGTGACATGCTCTTTTAAGGGCGATAGGTTCAGCAGCTTGGGCGGAAGTAAAAGGGATAGGACCTGCCTCAAGTACAACATCTGGGAGCTGAGCTACAGCAAAACCTGTTTTATAGACCACATCTGCAGGTCTGGAACATGACCCATCAACAAACACATTCTCAGCATGATCAATAGGCATGTCCAGTAGATCAGGTCGAGGTGAAGTGGAGTCATGTATAATGGTAAGACAGTCATGCAGCTGTTCATGGTCATTGGAAGATGTAGGGTTGCCAGATAATATAGCATTGAAGATGGCAATATGACCTGAATTAGGTGCGCTGTATTTAATGTCTAAATTTGTGTGGTTAAGCAGGATGCATTCATAACCACTGAGGCGCTGAGCAGTCATGTGTTGCGTGGTTAGGTTTTTAACTAACTGTAACACTTGGTGACTGGTGTGGAGGATGGTAGAATGTCCTAAGGTGATAGTATTAGCTGATTCTACGGCATAGCACAAGCAGCTAATGCTCGGAGACACGCCGGCATCCCCTGGACCGGAGTAGGGACTACTTTGGAAAAGAATGCTACGAGACGTATACTACTAGACTGCGGCCATGGTTTTACAGTTGTCCCTTGCATACAAATGAAATGGTTTACAATAATCAGGTAGTCCTAAAACGGGGGCCTGCATACTGCTAACTTTTAAGGTCACAAAAGCTTTAGTCTTGTCTGGAGTCCACTGAATATGCTCTGGGCTGTCCCCCTTAGCAGCCGCACGTAAAATTGAGTCATGGTGTGAGCACTCAGGGATCCATTGCCTGCAATAGTTAATCATACCAAGAAAGGAAAGCATTTCCTTTTTAGTCTGTGGTTAAGGTATTCTCTGAATAGCCTCTATGCGTTTCGAGCTAACAGAGCGTGTGCCATGTGACAGAGTAAATCCTGTCTATTGGCTTCCCCGTCAGGACTACACAACAGTAGGTCATCGACGTACTGTCGCAGGACGGAACCATGACACGGGGTCCATGACCGCAAGGTATGTTGGAGCACCAGTGAGTAAGCAGCTGGTGAATCCACGTAGCCCTGGGGAAGACGGGTCCATGTTAATTGGCGGCCATCAAAAGTGAAAGCTATAAGTAGTTGTGTCTCAGGGTCCAATGGGACCGAAAAGAATGCGTTAGATAAATCAATAACAGTGAATATAGTGGCGTCATGTGGAATGGCCGTAATGAGAGCGGTGATATCAGGGACAATGGGAGCAATTGGGATAACTAATTCATTGATTGCTCGTAAATCTTGAACAAATCTGAAATCGTTGTTACGTTTGGGTACAGGATTGATTGAGGTGTTAAAAGGCGATACAACAGGGCGTATTATACCTTGCTGCAAAAATGAGTCAACCATGGGGCGAATACCTTCCTTCTTTTCATGTGAGAGGGGGTATTGTTTGATGTAGACAGGGGTAGTGTGTGGCTTCAGGCGAGCTTTATAAGGGGTACAGTTAACTTTGCCTACATCTAGTTTAGAGGAGGCCCAAACCGAGGGTGGTATTTCGTTTAAGTCAATACTGAGGAGGGTTTTAAGTGGAGGGTCGAGCGGGTCAAGGGAGATATTCATAGCACCATTAATGTCAAATTCAATGGTAGTGCCCATTAAGCCCAATAGATCCCTCCCTAAAAGGTTAACTGGGCATGATGGAATAATCCTAAAAGGGTGGAGAAATCCGTGATCTGTTTTGGGTATTTTAACAAGGAGTGGTGGGGTGACTAAGGTTTGGGTGAGCACTCCATTGATTCCCATTGAAGGTGTCGACTTCTTAGTAGGACCCTCCTACATTTCCGAGCAGATCGTGGAGCAAGTAGCTCTTGTATCAACTATAAAGGGTATGGGTTGGCCCTCAATCTCTAGGACTATATAAGGTTCATCTCAGAAATTAGAGGAGACTACGGGGAAGATGGGAGTGTTACCTTCAGGGCCTCCCTATTGCCATTGTATGTGGTGTGTGGGTGTTAGGGGCAATTAGGCTGGGATGTGTGTGGAACTTCTGGAGGTGGGGGTGGTGGTGGTAGAATCTGCGGTTGCTGTTGTCGGGGAGGGTAAAGACATTCATTTTTCCAATGTCCCTGTTTTCCACAATTAAAGCAATGGGTGCGTCCGGGATTGTAATGTCCCCTGAATCCTCGTCCTCTACCCCTTCCTCTACCTCTATAAGTGGACCTATGTGCACCTGTGTCATCCCTAGGTCTCGCTTGATATGGGTCACAGTGTTGCAAACCCTGGTTCTGGTAGAGCGACTTCTCTGAACCTTTCTTAATGTCAAAACAACCTGCTGCTTCTTTCTCATGTATCTTCTTCAGAAATTCAGAAGCAGTCAATGATGGCCATTCAGAGACCAACTGTTTGACGAGTAATGAATAAGGAAGAAGCATATTGCCTATGCAGGTCTGTACCTTTAAGGAACCCATGGCCCCTTCAGAGGACAAACCTGCCTCATCTTTCCAACTTTTATAAAACCTTTTAGTAAATTCTGTCATTGTTTCTTTCTGGTTCAAGATAATGCAGTGGAAATAGACTGCTTATCCTTCCATAACCTCTCCATTTCCACTCTAATCTCATCCCACATATTATTAATTCCGACTGGGGTAGCCAATGCATAAGCAGTGGTAGTGGTATTGGTATCAGGGATATTAATTGTGAGTACATTGGTCCAATCTCAGCCAGATTCAGGGTCAAAATCTAACAGTCCGTCAATAATCAGTCTGATATCAGTCTGTGTCAGGCATTGCCCTTGGCACATTTGCTTCAGATACATCATGCATGCAGAGGGATTAGTCCGAGGGTTTGAGGCTCCCTTAATAATGTCTTTTAGTTCACCGGGGGTGAGGGCTTTCATAACTAATTGATCACCCACGGTTAGAAAGGGATAAGCTCCTTCAGCTGTGCTTGTGTGTTCAGCATCAGACATCATAATAGAATTTCGAGTTAACATAGAGCAGATTTGTGGATTTGGTAAATATTTTTCGCAGAAGTTTTCTGGTTAGACATTGATGTTAAGGAACCCAGTGTTTAATGAAGAGTTAGAGCTGTTTACGGATGCATCAGGATCTATAGGTTTTGGGGCTTATTCTGGTGGTCATTGGTGTTTGGGGCGTTGGCCAAAGGATTGGAAGGAGGCAAAGGTGGGGAAGAATTTAATGTTTTTAGAGTGGTTTCCTATTGTGGTATCAGTAATATTGTGGGGAGAGCAGCTAAAGAATCAGCACGTGATTTTCAGGTTTGACAACTTGAGTGTGGTACATGCAATTAATGCTATTACTGCCTCTTCGCCGCCAGTAGTGAGATTGCTGCAGCAATTGGTATCGAAGTGTCTGCAATTCAACATATTAAGGGAGTTAAAAACTGCATAGCAGATGCATTGTCAAGGGAACAATGGGTGCATTATAGGGAAGAAGTGTCAATGGGGGATGAAGAGCTGACTCCTATACCACTTGACTTATGGAGTTTATGAGGATAAGGAAGCAAGAGATGTGCCTGGACATGGCAAAGAAAGGGGGGGGGGGGGGCAGTATATTGTTGTCATTATTAAATTACATTTAAATGTGACTGGCTTATGTTTGTATTTATTACAGGGTCCTGATTACACTTGTGGATGGTGGCCAGGCAATAATGGAAGAGGAGGCCTTCCATCTGGAATTCACAAATAGAGAACAAAAAAAAAGACAGTGCACATCAATATATTAATACATTGTAATACAAATAGATAAAAAATGTGTCCAATCAATAGTTGTGAGTTAAAGTCAAAAGAAATAAGAGTTGGAGATGAGCTGCTCTGAAAGATGCCACCTGGAATAATCATTATTTCTCAATTAACCTAAAGAATGATTTTAGAGAACTAGGGAATAATCTTAAGCAAGGACCTCCAAGGTAGTATTTTCTGAGATACCACCAGTGCCATGTGCTAGTGCAGGGAGACAGAAGGAGCTTAGGGATGTTAATGCGTGGCTAAAGATATGGTGCAGTAAGGAGGGCTTTGTGTTTTTAGATCACTGGGCTGACTTCTCACTTGTGTACAATCCTTATAACAGGGATATATTGCACCTTAATGATGCTAGGGGATAAGATGGTAGAAAGGCTAGAGAAGTTTTTATAGGTGGGGGAGGGACTAGATGACTGTAATGGGGTAGAAAGGGATAGGGGATGAATTAACTACTCATCGGGAAGGAGATGGGGAGGGTTAGTACAGTCAATAGGAAAGTATTACTAAGTAACTCAAGTACAGAGGCAGGCACCTCAAAACTACAAACTCATAACATAAGGTGTATGCTCGCTAATGCCAGAAGCTTCCAGGTAAAATGGGAGAGTTAGAATTATCAGCAGTTAAAGAAAAATGGGACTTAATAGGCATTACTGAAACATGGTGGGATGAATGTCATGACTGGGCTGTTAATCTGGATGTTTATAACCTATTTGGAAAAGATAGGGGGAATGGTAAAAGAGGAGGAGGGATTTGTCTGTATGTTAAACCTGAATGTAAGCCTATAGTCAGAGAAGATATTTATGCTGGAACTAGCGATAATGTTGAATGTTTGTGGGTAGAGTTAAATAGCGGAGCAGCAAATTCTAAAATAACTTTGGTTGGAGTGTACTATGAACCCCCAAATATAACTGAAAGTGAGGAAATACAATTATTGTTACAGATTGGAAATGCAGCTAAGCATGGGCAAGTTCTAATAGGAGATTTTAATTACCCTGAAATAAATTGGATACATAAGACCAGCAGTTCAGCTAAGGGGAGCAGGTTCTTGATTACACTCAGAGATCATTATCTGGTCCAGGTTATACAAGAACCTACTAGAAATGAGGCCATGTTGGATTTAGTCATCACAAATAATATGGATATGGTATCAAATATTGAAATAGGGCAACCTGTGGGAAATGGTGATCACAACACAGTCTCATTTGAGATTGAATTAAAAGAAACAGAACTGTATGGGGCCAACAAAAACTCTTAATTTTAAAAAGGGCAGATTTTAACAGTCTAAGGGCAGCAATACAAAGTATAGACTGTACCGGAGAACTGATGGGTAATAATACTGAACATAAATGGACAACGTTCAAATCCTTACTAAATATACATACACATCGGCATATACCATGTGGGAATAAAAGTAAAAGGAGTGAATCCCATCCCATGTGGCCTAACAATGATTTAAAAATCAAGATACAGAGTAATAAACAGGCATTTAAATTATGCAAACAAGAGGGGACAGAGACTGCTTTACGGGAGTACAAGGAAATCACCAAGGCAGCAAAAGGGCTATTAGACTGGATAACATAGAAAATGACAAGTTATATGTAAAAGAGAGTAAGACTAACCATAAACATGTTGTGATATCGCAGCTGTCACACTCAGGGCTCGTGCCCTTGTATCCGGCGCCACAATGGAGTACTCAGGAGCCCTTTTTAAAATGTCAGCAGTTGTATTTATTAGAGTACAGTAAAACAACATAAATAGTGCAAAACAAAATCCTAGCTTCAAATACAAGCTCTGACTTACTCTTGGCTGTAGTTCCCTCACTATCCAAGATAAAGTCCACACAAAGCAAAAGTCCAAACAAAAGCCTGCTGGATATCAAGTCTCCCTGAGGCTCTGGTGTATTGTAAAACAATAAAGTTTGACCGAGACTGGCCCTTTATAAGGCCAATCTGCATGTCAACCCATAAAAGGACATGTTCTGTAAATTAAATATAATTAAATTAGGAGATTGATATGAAAAGAAACCTGTTGGGGGATACCGAGCAGAGTACACAATCTACAGCCCACCGGGAGACAAACTCATCTATTCCCCCAGTGGACAAAGCCAGGTGGTACTCTGCCCGGATACGGGAGCGCACCAGTGCCCGGAACATGGCCTCAGGCGACAATGGAATCCCTCTACCAAACACTGCTTCCTGGACTTATATATAGCCAGCTTGGCTTATGCCAGGAGCAGGTTGACGAGGAGGTCCCTGTCCCTATTGCCCCGGGACACTGGGCGCCCAAAATAAATATGTGTGGGGAAAAATGCAGCCAGAACTGTAGGAGGAGGCCCCTTAAGAGTGACAAGAGGGGCTGCAGTCTGGCGCAACTAAAATAAATATGATACACAGACTCTCCCTTGCCACAGAATGGACAAGTGGAGGGAGAGTCTGTGAAATTAGCCAAGTACTCTCTCGGGCTCAGTGCACCATGGAGCACTCTCCAACTCAAGTCCCCAGTGGGGGGTCGTGGAACTAAAGTAGAATAAAGCTCTCTCCACCGAGGCCTCTTGCCCTCGTCAGCTGGGAGGATTCGCCTCCAGATGGTATCGGGACGGGGCACGAGGGCAAGGAAGTGCACTGTATGGAGCACGAGAGAATACAAGCTCTTCCTCGGCATGTCACGAAAGCATGCCGAGGGTATGTCCCTCAACCTCCAGAGGTTGGGGACAGGAGGAGCCTGAGGGTAAACACGGGGCTTGTGTCCAATGCAAACAGCCGGAGCAGGGGTGTTAGAAGGTGCATGTGGCACGCCGGCTTGCAAAGCCCCGTGAACTAATGTGCAAGGGTCGGGGAGATGGCATTCTTAATCTCCCGGAGCAAGCGCCTTGGGACTTTGGCTGCCATATATCCCAAACAGAGCGCAAGCTCCTGAGGTGACACCCAATCGGAGCGCTCGTAGTCCAGAAGACCCCCGACTCGTGTCAACCGTGCCTGACTAAGGTGGCGGATGATACTGGGGGACTGTAACAACGGAGCCCCTACTGCTGGATTATATAATAGGGGCTCCGTAAATATTTAATCCCGCAAAGGCACGCCTTGCCTGGTCACGGAGACCATGCTCCAGGCCTCAAGGGTTTCCTTGTAGTATGCCAGCAAAACCAAAAGGTCTCTCCCAAACCCCTTGGGCCTGATAAGAAATAATTGCTGGTCATACCCCAGGTTGCGCAACTGGCGATAAAAGCTGAACACCAGTGCTCACCACTGCGGAGAGGGATCTGCATATAGGTATCTCTGCAGGTACTGAAGGCGGAAGGTGGACAACTGGGAGCGCACACACACCACTCCCTGCCCACCCTCCACCAAAGGCAGACTTGTCAAACCCGCAGAGACCCAATGCTTTCCAATCCAGAGGAAATCTGACAAACTCCTCTGGATGTTGCTGACAAACTCAGGGGTCGGACTCAAACAGATCAGCCGGTGCCAGATCTGAGAAGCCACCAGCTGATTTATCACTAGAGTCCGCGCCCTAAGGGAAAGCATTTTTGCCAGAACCCTCCATCGTCCCAGACGAGAGAGGACACTGTCCTCTAGCTCCCTCCAGTTGTTTGGGACGGAAGCATCCGCAGCGGACAGGTAGACCCCCAGATATTTTATCTGTCTCCCACGAGATGTTACGGAATGTGGAAAGCAAAGAGTCCAGCTGTATAGAACCCTCTATAAGGCCTGTGCATTTGGACCAGTTGATCTGAGCAGAGGAGGCAGCTGAATATACCTCCTGGCACTCTTTTGCCAGCTCAAGATCAACTGGGTCCTGGGCCACGAGGAGCACATCATCAGCATAAGCTGAAAGGACGATCCGCATGTCTCGCTCCCGAAGCACCAGCCCTGTGAGCCTTTTCCTCAACAGGCAGAGGAAAGGCTCGATGGCCAGCGCATATAACTGTCAAGACAAGGGACATCCTTGATGTACTCCTCGTCCAAATACCAAAGGTGCTGTTAGGGACCAATTGATTTTAAGTAAACACTCTGCAGAGGCGTACAGCGTTGTTATCTAGCCCATAAATTGTGGGCCAAAGCCGCACGCCTGCAAAATGGCTATGAGGTAACCATGGTCCACCCTGTCAAAAGCCTTCTCTTGATCTAGGGAGAGAAAGGCGAGTGACAGACCAGTCCTGCGAGAGTATTGCAGGAGATCCCGTACCAAAAAGATACTGTCACAGATAGTCCGGCCTGGGATCTCATAGAACTGGTCAGGGTGAACCAATTCTGCCAGCACAGATCCAAGCCTACGCGAGATGGGTACTATCTTATAATCTGTGCTGAGCAGTGAGACCGGTCGCCAGTTCTTAATAAGGTGAAGATCTCCCTTTTTGGGCAGCAGGGCAAGTAATGCCCTGCGACAAGACAGGGGCATCTCCCCGGTCTTCAGGGCTTCCCCAAGGACCAGATGGAAATCAGGTCCCAGAGTCTCCCAGAAAAACTGGAAAAACTCTACAGTCCGTCCAGTCTTGGAGATTTATCACAGGACATGGCACGGAGGGCTTCAGAGAGCTCTTGAAAAGATATTGGCATATCAAGCTGCTCCCTTACACCCTCACTGACTGTAGGGAACCCCTCCCATAGCACTCTGCAGGCGTCTGGAGAAATAGGATCCGGAGAATAAAGATCTTTATAAAAAATCCGGACTCTGTCCCCTATATTCTCCGGATCTGTAAGGGGGCACCGTCTTCATCTAGAAGACAGGTGATGTGTTTACTATTGCCCCCCTTTTTCTCCAGTGAGTAGAAAAGGCGCGAGCTGCGGTCTAGATCTTTAAGAAAACCTAAGCCTGGTGTCGTTCCAGGTCACGGAGGACACCTTTCCTCTCTACATACTCGCTCTGCAGGGATTGGTCTCTACAAGTGAACAGCCTCCGCTCTAGATGGAGCACCTCCCCCCGGAGTGACATATAGTGACTAGATATATATAGTCTATCGATCCGGGAGTGGGTCACCAGACCGGCTCTCACCCTGATGTAGGTGAAACCGTCTGATGCCCCTGGGTTCTGTTCTCGCCAGACATCCTCTAAGGAGAAGCGGGTGATGAGCTCCCGCACAGCTGACGCAGAAGGTGGGGTAAGGAACTTGGTATTAAGCGTGATGATGTGCAAAGCCATTATTGCCAGTCAGGAATTGTGCGTTCCTCAGTCTCTTGAGATTGCTGATAGGCCATGTTATAGAAATTCCGGACGCGAAAATGCTCCGCAGTCCTAGAATTCTTGGCCCTGTTGCTGACCTCTACATATTGCTGGAGAGAATGGATAATAAACGACATATTACTCCACTTTCTCAAGGTCAGCTGCACCTTCCTTTTTTTTTGCCCATGTAGGGTGCTTTCAAGGAATTGATCTAATTCCTTTACAGGGATAACCCACTTAGAATCTGATGTCCCCTCTAGTGGATCACCTCTGGGCTCCTCTTGGCTGAGGACTTTTACCCCATCCTCCCCGGCTGGGGTCAGTTTCCTCAGCTTCATTCTAACGACCGCCTCTTGGATGAAATAGAAGGAGTCCCTTTAGCACTCTTCACGCTAAATAGTGGACCCTGAAATTGCTGTTGCACCCCTGCAGCTTCAGGGGTGCATTCAGGGGTAGCTGGCTGCACAGCAGTGGCTGGCATGGCTTTCTTAGTGGAAGCCTTGGAGGCTTTATATGCCTCATCTGCCATTTCCACCTCTGCTTGCCCAGCTTGGATTGCACTGATGTTAGGGTCAGTGGTAAGCTGAGGAGGGTTGACAGGCTCCCCCATGATGTTAACAGGAAAACCTGCCTTATCACACTCCCCCATATCCAATTCCCCTGGTGCCACATACCCCCGACAGACAAATCTATTGGGTCCTGAATGGGGGTCAGGCCTATATTCCCCCCTCCGGTAGTGACTCAGCCTGGGGCTCTAACAAAGCCCGAGGTATGTCACTGGAGAGTGATACCGGAGAAGGAGACAGACTGGTGCCTCCAAAGCTCAGCACTTTAGGGACACTGACCACCCATTCAGCAGGGGCTTTACTGGGGCACCCCTCATAGGCCAGAGGCAGAACCTGATCTTTCTTTTCCACCCCTGACTCACTTGGGAGACCCTCTTGCCCCTGCTTTTCCTCCAGACCCGTATCCACATTATCCCCTTTTAGGTCTGGAGGGAGAGGTGTGTGGTCTGGCACCGGCTGGCTGAGTGTAATAACCGGGCCAGACAATGCCACCGGATGAGGAGAATCTCGTCCTGGGGACGTCACTCCTGGAAGAGGAGCCATCACCAACTGCCTCCCCTGCAGAGGGGTTATTATCCCTCTGCTTATTCTGTGCCCCCACACTAACTGATGTTTTTATTTTGGGGGCAGAAAGGGGCTTTGGGGAAACAGCCGTGACACTGGGAGGAATGGTGACATTCTTCCCCTTCTTCCCTGTGTCTGCAGTTTTCCTGGAGACCGCAGACACAGATGGCTTTTGTGGGGAAGAAGGGGGCTTGGAGGCCGTGGTGGTGGTATGAGGAGCGGCCCCCTTACCTGAGCTTTCTGGGGGGGGGGGCTATGAACCTTGAGGTCCCCGCTGTTATGGGCTCAGCGGGGATGGGTGCTATACTAGTGGAGGTGCCATTTGCTGGGGCTGGGACAGGATGTTTAACATTAGGGCAATTCCTACGTGTGTGTCCCAGCCCCTTGCAAAGATAACATTGCACCTCTGTAGTGCTGTAAAATTTTCTGTACAGCACCCCCTCAAATGGAACCCCAAAAGACCCCTCAATGTTATCTGTGCCCCTGGACAGGCACATTTGTACCTGCCTCTTGAAAGAGAGCACGTGTCTTAGTGCTCTCTCTCTGCACCCCAGGGGAAGTTTTATAATAGGTGTTTTTATTTCCCCTAGGGCTTGCAGGTGGGGGCGCAGAAGGAAGTCTGGTAGGAAGGGGGGCACATTTGAGAGTGTGAATGTAGTGCCCAACCCTTCCAGGGGTTCAATTGGGACATATAATCCCCCCACTGTGATGCCCCTCTGTATAAGTGTGTGAGCAGCAGCCAGCGTACGGGTAAAGAAGACAGCTTTCCCTTACATTTTGCTGGCTGCTACTATAACAGAGGGGCTGATGACATTAGCTGCAGTGCAGAGATAGATCTCGATACTATAAACCCCAGACATCTGACACTTAGACCCATGCTACCAAGTGATCTGCCCCTCAGCCCCAGTGATGGTATTGCTTGGGCCAGCAGAAACCACCTGTGACCAGGAGCTGGGGTTGTCTTATCTGTCTGGTGCCTATGCTGTGCAGTGCTGCAGCTTAGATTTTCAGGGGCAATTATTCCCCCTTTTGGCCCCGAAAGCTTCTTTGGTACCTTATCCCTAATGTTTAAACCTGTTTTTTTTTGTTTACTCATTTTATACATTTTTATTTTATTTTTTTGTTTTATGATTTTTATTGGGGGGTTTTTAAGGAAAAAGTGCAAAAACAAAACAAAATTGAGGGAGAGAGACTTTTGGTGTTATCTGGCAGTGGAAGGGTTACCAGTTGGGAAAAAAGGCACTTATGTGGTTAATGCTAGGGTTTTAACAGCCCCATAAGGGTCATAATATACCCTTATGGGACTGATGGGGTTAAATAGATTCTTATGGGGATCTGTATTGACCCCCATGAGTTATGGGGTTAATTATTGGCCTTATGGGGGTCTGTATTGACCCCCATGAGTGACAGGGTTAATTAAGGCCTTATGGGAGTCTGTATTGACCCCCATGAGTTATAGGGTTAATCATTGGCCTTATAGGGGTCTGTATTGACCCCCATGAGTTAAAGGGTTAATTATTGGCTTATGGGGGTCTGTATTGACCCCCATGAGGTATGGGGTTAATTATTGGCTTATGGGGATCTGTATTGACCCCCATGAGTGACAAGTTAATTAAGGCCTTGTGGGGGTCTGTATTGACCCCCATGAGTGACAGGGTTAATTATTGGCCTTATAGGGGTCTGTATTGACCCCCATGAGTTATAGGGTTAATTATTGGCTTATGGGGGTCTGTATTGACCCCCATGAGTTATGGGGTTAATTATTGGCTTATGGGGGTCTGTATTGACCCCAATGAGTGACAGGGTTAATTAAGGCCTTGTGGGGGTCTATATTGACCCCCATGAGTGACACGGTTAATTATTGGCCTTATGGGGGTCTGTATTGACCCCCATAAGTGACAGGGTTAATTAAGGCCTTGTGGGGGTCTGTATTGACCCCCATGAGTGACATGGTTAATTATTGGCCTTATGGGGGTCTGTATTGACCCCATGAGGGATAGGGTTAATTATTGGCCTTATGGGGGTCTGGATTGACCCCCATGAGTTATAGGATTAATTATTGACCTTTTGGGGGTCTGTATTGACCCCCATGAGTGATAGGGTTAATTAAGGCCTTATGGGGGTCTGTATTAACCCCCATGAGTGACAGGGTTAATTAAGGCCTTGTGGGGGTCTGTATTGACCCCCATGAGTGACATGGTTAATTATTGGCCTTATGGGGGTCTGTAATGACCCCCATGAGTGACAGGGTTAATTATTGGCCTTATGGGGGTCTGTATTGACCCCCATGAGTTATAGGGTTAATTATTGACCTTATGGGGGTCTATATTGACCCCCATGAGTGATAGGGTTAATTAAGGCCTTATGGGGGTCTGTATTAACCCCCATGAGTGACAGGGTTAATTAAGGCCTTATGGGGGTCGGTATTGACCCCCATGAGTGACAGGGTTAATTATTGGCCTTATGGGGGTCTGTATTGACCCACATGAGTTTTAGGGTTAATTATTGACCTTATGGGGGTCCGTATTGACCCCCATTAGTGATAGGGTTAATTAAGGCCTTATTGGGGTCTGTATTAAACCCCATGAATGACAGGGTTAATGAAGGCCTTATGGGGGTCTGTATTGACCCCCATGAGTTATAGGATTAATTATTGGCTTATGGGGGTCTGTATTGCCCCCCATGAGTTATGGGGTTAATTATTGGCCTTATAGGGGTCTGTATTGACCCCCATGAATAACAGGGTTAATTAAGGCCTTATGGGGGTCTGTATTGACCCCCATGAGTTATAGGTTTAATTATTGGCTTATGGGGGACTGTATTGACCCCCATGAGTGACAGGGTTAATTAAGGCCTTATGGGGGTCTGTATTGACCCCATGAGTTATAGGGTTAATTATTGGCTTATGGGGGTCCGTATTGACCCCCATGAATTACAGGGTTAATTATTGGCTTATGGGGGTCTGTATTGACCCCCATGAATTATAGGGTTAATTATTGGCTAATGGGGATCTGTATTGACCCCCATGAGTTATGGGATTAAATATTGGCTTATGGGGGTCTGTATTGACCCCCATGAGTGACAGGGTTAATTATTGGCCTTATGGGTGTGTGTATTGACCCCCATGAGTGACAGGGTTAATTAAGGCCCTCCTCTCACTCCCTTGTATCTCTCCCCCCTCCTTTGTGTTCCCCCCTCTGTGTTTCTCCTCCGTCTCATTCCCCTGTGTCTCTTCCCCCACCTCCTCTCACTCCCCTGTGTCTCTCCACCCCTCCTTTTTTCCCCCCTCTGTGTTTCTCCTCCCTATCATTCCCCTGTGTCTCTTCTCCCCTCCTCTCACTCCCCTGTGTCTCTCCCCCCTCCTCTCCCTCCCCTACGTATCTACCCCCTCCTCTCCTACCCCTGTGTCTCCCCCCTCCCCTGTGTTTCTTCCCCCTCCTCTCATTTCCCTGTGTCTCTCCCCTCTCTTCTGTGTTTCCCCCTCTATGTTTTCACCCTCTCATTCCCCTGTGTCTCTCCCCCCTCCTCTCACTCCCCTGTGTCTCTCCCCCTCCTCTGTGTCTCTCCTCCCTCTCATTCCCCTGTTTCTATCCCCTCCTCCTCTGTTTCTATTCCCCCTCCCATGTGCTTCTACCCCATCCTCCCCCCCTGTGTGTCTCCCCCGTCACCTGTGTCTCTTCCCCCTCATCTCCCTTCCCTGTGTCTCTCCCCCTCACTCCTTTGTGTGTCTCCCCCCTCCTCTCACTCCTTTGTGTCTCTTCCCCCCCTCCTCTCCCTTCCCTGTGTCTCTCCCCCTCCTCTCACTCCCTGGTGTCTCTCCCCCCTCCTCTCTCTCCTATAAGTCTCTCTCCCCCTCCTCTCACTCCTCTGTGTCTCTCCCCCTCCTCTCACTCCCCTGTGTCTCTCCCCCCACCTCTCACTCCCCTGTGTCTCTCCCCCCACTTCTCACTCCCCTGTGTCTCCCCCCTCCCCTCACTCCCCTGTGTCTCCCCCCCTTTTCTGTGTCTCTCCCCCTCTCATTCCCCTGTGTCTCTTCCCCGTCCTCTCCCTCCCCTGTGTCTCCCCCCTCCTCTGTGTTCCCCCCTCTGTGTTTCTCCTCCCTCACATTCCCCTGTGTCTCTTCTCCCCTCCTCTCACTCCCCTGTGTCTCTCCCCCTCATCTCCCTCCCCTATGTATCTACCCCTCCTCTCCTACCCCTGTGTCTCCCCCTCCCCTGTGTCTCTTCCCCCACCTCTCACTCCCCTCTGTCTCTCTCCCCCCTCCTCTGTGTTTCCACCCTCTCTGTTTCTCCCCCTCTCATTCCCCTGTGTCTCCTTCCCCTCCTCTCACTCCCCTGTGTCTCCCCCCTCCTCTGTGTCTCTCCCCCTCCCCTGTGTTTCTACCCCATCCATTCCCCCCTGTGTCTCTTCCCCCTCATCTCCCTTCCCTGTGTCTCTCCCCTCTCACTCATTTATATGTCTCCCCCCCCCTCCCATCACTCCTTTGTGTCTCTTCCTCCCCTTCCTCTCACTCCCCTGTGTCTCTCCCCCCTCCTCACTCCCCTGTGTCTCTCCCCCTCCTCACTCCGCTGTGTCACCCCCCTCCTCTCACTCCGCTGTGTCACCCCCCTCCTCTCACTCCGCTGTGTCACCCCCCTCCTCTCACTCCCCTGTGTCACCCCCCTCCTCTCACTCCCCTGTTTCTCTCCCCCCTCCTCTCACTCCCCTGTGTCTCCCCCTCCTCTCACTCCCCTGTGTCTCCCCCCTCCTCTCACTCCCCTGTGTCTCCCCCTTCCTCTAACTCACCTGTGTCTCCCCCCTCCTCTCACTCCTCTGTGTCTCTCCCCCCTCCTTTCATTCCCCTGTGTCTCTCCCCCCCCCTCCTCTCACTCCTTTGTCTGTCTCCTCCCCCTCTTTTCACTCCCCTGTGTCTCCCCCCCCCTCCTCTCACTCCCTTGTGTCTCTCCCCCTCTGTGTCTTCCCCCCTCCCCTGTGTCTACCCCCCACCTCTCCCACCCCTGTGTGTCTCCCCCCTCCAGTGTCTCTTCCCCATCCTCTCCCTGCCCTGTGTCTCTCACCCCTCTCCTCTGTTTCATCCTCCTCCTTCCCTGTGGGTCTCCCCTCCTCCTCCTGTTGCTGCACAGTGCACATGCTTGAGTGTCGGTTAATCTGACGTTTTGCTATATTATTGGTGCTTCTGACTAATGAGAGGTGGCAGATTGGCTGCAAGGAAAGGTTTGAGATATATAGGAATTTACACTTAATGCAGATTGGAATGGCTCCCTACATTAGGCCTTAAGACATCAATTTCATGGCTCCCATAAGAACACTCAGATGACTGACTTACAGCTATGAAAATTCTATGGCTCTGTAAAATTGAATCCTGTAAAACTTATTTACTGATTCACACCCAGGTGGGTTTGCTTGGAGCTCTCTAGCTCTAAAGTATGCTAGCCCCTGGTTTCTCCCAACTTAAGTATAACCATGGAAGTCCTTAAGGACCCCCATCACATGAAATATAAAACTGTTATTAGTAGCCCAAAGGACCCCCATGGTAATCTAAAGAATGACCAACATACTACGAGGGACCTATTGAACTCCATGGAACACTCAACTATGACCACAGCACACAAAAGGACCCTCATAGTCTCTAACTCTAAATAATTAAAAAGCACTATATAAAATAAAAATATACATTATCTAACCTTTTAATGCCCTCCAACAATGATCATCGATGCCCAGATTCCTTCAATTCATCCTCTTCTTTCTGGTCCTCATCGTCGGCCCGTGAAAATGAGCCTACACATAAAAAACATGCCTTCAAGGACCTTCTGCGCTAACGCTTTTTTTTAGTGCTCATTCACCTTATATACAGGTAAGGTTTTAGCATCAACGGATTTGAGGCATACAGGATTCTCAGAGGCATTTTTCTGCCTTTATGGGGGAGTTGAAAGTACCCGTAGTTTTTTTTAATTTTAGGCACCAATAAAGACTTCAAACTTCAGCCAGATTGGATATCGTTATGGAAGGCGTGT
Source organism: Discoglossus pictus (assembly GCA_027410445.1). Classification (NCBI taxonomy): domain Eukaryota; kingdom Metazoa; phylum Chordata; class Amphibia; order Anura; family Alytidae; genus Discoglossus; species Discoglossus pictus. The sequence continues at coordinate 398,380,715 of CM050167.1, forward strand.
GATACTGATTTTTAAAATAGTTATAGACAGGTACTCAAGACTCAAGATATCATGGACATTTCGAGCACTTGGACAGCATTTCTTGGAACTTAGGTTTATGTGTGTGATTTGATGTCTTGGTAGTGATTTTTGAGTGACCTTCATTCTGTTTTTCTAACGGCAGCCATGGAATGGGCGCCATATTTAGCATTGGAAGTGCAGCGCCTGTATGTTATGGTGCGCTCAACGTGATACTTTACAGCTCAGAATGCTTAAAAAAAGGTGGAGTAGGGTATCTAGCAACATGATAACCTTAGGGGACATTGTTATGTCTTTGAGCCACTCTGACAGGTACTCCTAGAAATCTTAACCCTGCGTGTGCCTGATTTGTTTTACTCTGATCTGATTTTAGACCTTACAAGTATAGCCATCTTCAATCTCTAGCTCTTGATTATAAGGAAAGATAAATATTATTTTTCTAGTTTCATTTTTCTTGCCCAGAGAACTAAACGTGAAGCATTTCTGGATTCACTTTTAATCTGAGCTCTTTTCACAGACACAACGATACTGTATTGGGAGCCACACACCCGGCGGACATAAACTCATTAGCGTTCATACCACGGACAGACTGATGTACTCACCATCTCATTGCTGGGGTCTCTGGTGCTTTATCTTCTATGTTTTAAATAAAACATAACGGCAGTGACCAATAATAATGAGAGTGTAATAGACAGAGCTCGCAGATGCCTACAGGTGCCTTGGGATGAACAGGTTGCTGCTCCAAGGTCCTCAGAGGTTTCATTTTCTACTTTCTCGTATTCTTCATCTATAATTAAGCAAATAAACAGGTTCAGTGAGTTTGTCGCTATGTAATATGATGCATATTGTAGTGATAACTTTAAAGTAAGACTATAAAAAGGGTACCTTATATAAAGAGCAGATATAAAGTGCCACTGTTTCATTGTTATTTATTAGTTGTTTACAGCATCCAAATCTTACAATTTAATGGCAAGTTCAAAAATAGTACAATCATATGTTTCGCAAAATACAATTAATAAATTGATACATTTAAAATTCCCACAGTTTTAACAGAAGAAGGTGCGTAACTTTAAGAGGAATATCCATAAGGGAAATACAATACCATATGTCTGATAAGCCCATCACTCGCCTCTCCCCACTTCAATCCATAATGAACGCCTCCGCCAGACTCCTCTTCTGTACACATCGTTCAGTGTCGGCAGCTCCTCTCTGTCAGTCACTCCACTGGCTTCCCTTAGCCTCCAGAATAACATTTAAAAATCTTGACCCTAACTTATAAAGCCCTCAACAACAGCGCACCCCCATACATCTCTGCTCTCATCTCCAAATACTCCCCCACCCGCCCTCTTCGTTCTGCTAACGACCTTCTTATTTCTGCAACTCTTGTCACCTCCTCTCACTCTCGCCTCCAGGACTTCTCGCGCTGCCCCTATTCTCTGGAACTCCTTGCCTCGCTCCACTATCCTCCAGACTATCCTCCTGCCTTAAATCCTCCAAAACTTCAATAAAAATGCACCTCTTTAAAGAAGCCTATAACCTTCCACCCTAGCACGCTCAGCACTACTCTCTCCTTACTGTACCACATACAAACTTCAACCTTCAGATTGTAAGTCTGCGAGTTTCAATCCTGCGTGGTGCTTTAGGGAAGCGCTATGGACACCGGATTCCAAGCTCAGACAGGGCCCTCCATTCATTGCAATGTGTGGATCTTGAACTTGTCATTGCCTGTAACTTATGTATAGCGCTACGTAATATGTTGGCGCGTTACAAATAAACGATAATAATAAGTCTGGATCTTACTTGGGCACCTACAATGAAGAGTCTCCGTAGAAGATCAGAATGTTAATATTATTAATGTATTTTTTTTTCTTTAGTGGCTTCTGACAAGGTATTTATACAGTATATGGGCCTACACGTGTAAAAAAACATTTTTTTAATTTGTTAATTGTCAGTTTAATGGGGGGGGGGTCTTTTGTATCAACACTGATAATAATGCTCTGCAAATGGAGGCTGATAGCTATTGAAGTAATTGTTTATTACCTTTTGAAATTATATTAATTCCTCTGTGTGTCAGAGTACCACATTTCACTCTGTCTGGTGTTAATTATATAGTGATATTTATTTACATACAGCCTTATTAAATTGCGATTCGGTAAATTTAAGAGGGCTCTATTTAAGCACATAGCATATTTTATTTACAGAAGTTTTTAGTTAGTGAAGACCTTGCTTTTGGATAGAAGTTCACCAACTAAAAACTTCTGTAAAAAAAATATGCGGTGTGCTTATATAGAGCCCTTTTAAATTTACCGAATCGCAATTTAATAAGGCTGATAATTTTTTATTTGATTTCACAGCAATTGTACCTCGGGACATTCCCACAAATAATAATATAACTTAAATGATCCCTGATGAAGTCCACTTACATAGAACCACGAGCTCTGTATATACGGTTGTGAACCCTTTCATGTCATTTAGAAACACGTGGCACTCATACGTCCCGGCATCAGACTTCTGGACGTCTCTCAGTAACAGGGACAGGTTTCCCTTTGGAAACTCCTCATAGAACAGTTGGGTTCTTCCCCTGTAATCCTTGTGTTGATAACTAGGTTGGTCTTTCTCATAATGGAAGCTGTGAACAACGTCATGATCAGGGTTTTTTCTCTGCCAGTTAACCACGAGCGGTTTATAAGTAAATACATCATTATAGGTGACAATACAGGGCAGGAGAACGTCTTCATGGAGCCCCCCTGACACCACAGAGGAAGCACAGCCTGAAACACACAAAATACCTAAATTCATAAAACAAATGAAAGTATTGGATGTCAACGATTTCTCCCACTAGTGGTATTGGTGTCATTAGTGTCTCTCCGAGGCTAGTAATTCTAGGTGTGGAGGTTGCTGGTCTTCCAATCTGCTCTCATCACTTATCTACTACTGACAATCATCTCCTCCAGTCAGTGAGCTCATGAGCATGGTTCTACAGAAGTCCTCCAATGAACCCATAAAATGCCATATTTATACTTTTCTTGATAAAGTTGTACTTGTGCGATATCAAATTCAATATAAATGTTCACATGAAGAGTATGTTTATATTGTGGGGTTATTTATGGGGGCAATACAATTTATTATAGACTTCAGCACAAGAGGACCTTAGATTGCAATTCTAGAACATTCCTACAATATAAAACAGATTATATTTTATATTGATACAAAAGTAAATTAATGATATGAATGAGCACGAACAACTGAGCAATAGTTTGTAATATTATTATTATTTGTTTGTAATATTTGGGACCCTATTTTTCTCTTTTTTAATACATACATATCAATAAAAGTTACATTTTTTATTAAAAGTGTTTCTAGTAGCAGACATCTCTAGTTTTTTTTTTGAGAAAATACACTGAAAATATTTTGCTTTTAGCTACCTGTGAGATCTTGTATGGATATATATAATTAAAGTATAATATTAGAAAACATTATAACCTCTCATATAAACTGCACATTATATTCACTAATCCATTGCTGTGAATATTGTTAACCAACAATTATGACACAATCTATTTTTTCATTTTTTATTTGCATAACTGTAACTTTCCTAATTTGATCCGTAAGGTAACCCACAATGTTTTATTTCTTCTTTTAAATGTAACTTAACCTCCAGCATTTCCTGTCAATCTGTATCCTGGTATAACAGCTTTTTACAGCCACAGGGGAGGGAGAGGGTGGGAGAGACACATGCAAGGGGGGTGGGACACATCAAATATTATCCCGTAATTTTTGACAGGGAGTTTACTAATAATAATCACATATAATAGTTGTCAAACTGCGAGACCTCGTACGACTTAAGCGAGGCGAGCCGTTAAACCGTAGCACTTAGGCGATGAGCGCCAGAGGCCCTCATCGCTGCGAGCCTCGCAAAGCGAGCAGTTAGAATACGAGACGCAAAAATCGCCACACGAAACTCGCCTAAACTAGGAAAAAAATGGCCGCTGAAAAAAATGAAAACGAGGCTACATGACCCCGGACTGCGCCAAACACTGCAAAACGCGTAGCACTTTACACATCACACTACGACCTACAAGATACACTATTACAAAATCCGGAAAATGCTCACGAGACGCGTACCACATTAATAACATTACGACTATACAATGCCGCTTTACACAATAAACCAACGGCTTTCCCTCGTGCACGCAGCCTATTTACAATGCGCACTTGGAATATTAATTACACTTTATAAGCAGGGCACCAACACTCACAATGTATATTGTATGCAGACGGAAAATACAAATATATTGTCAGCTCTTCAGCCTAATGCTCGCTGCATATATCAATTATAAATAATTAAACTAAATTAATTTATTGCATAAATAATTAATTCTTAATTAATTTCATGAATCATGAATTATTTATTAACTACATATATATAGAAATATATATATATATATATATATATATATATATATATATATATATATCTCGCAGAGGACCAAAAGTACACGACAGGAGAGGCTCGCAATGAGCACCAAAGGTATTGAGGCTCACAAAGAGCGCCGAAGGTCCTCACAGTACAAAACGGTTTTAATTATGTCTCAAACAGCATTCCCATTGCTTCAAATCTTATTGCCCCGTCATTATTGAGGGGCAAGTCGCTAGTAGTAATAATAATAATAATAATAATAATAATAACAATGTCTCACCTGTCTTGTATTCCAATGAAATAAAAAGGATCAGAAGTGATGCCCATGTGACCGGTGCAGGAGGGGACATTGGTTACTTTATAGAAAAGGCTGTAAGGTTTGCAGAACAAAAAGACATGTATATACTTAGAGCTTATAAATAAATAATAAGATTATTGAAGTATATGGTGATAAATTTATTGCACAAATATTTTATTTGAAGTCACAGCTTTCTAGAAATCTTGCAAAGCATTTTGTTCTGTATATTATTGTGAGCTCAAGGGCAGGTTTGTACCAGAAAACCCAAATCTGTATTGTGGTCGGTATCTTTGGTAATGAATAATGTGATCATCTTTCAAATTAATTAATATGACCCCCTGATATTATAGGCCATGTTGTGTGGCCCCATCATTATTACTGATGTACATGAATATGACCCCCTTATATTATAGGCCTTGTTGTGTGGCCCCATCATCATTACAGATGGACATGAATATGTCCCCCTGATATTATAGGCCTTGTTATGTGGCCCCATCATCATTACAGATGTACATGAATATGGCCCCCTGATATTATAGGCCTTGTTATGTGGCCCATCATCATTACAGATGTACATGCAAATGAACCGCCTGATATTATAGGCCTTGTTGTGTGGCCCCATCATCATTACAGATGGACATGAATATGGCCCCCTGATATTATAGGCCTTGTTGTGTGGCCCCATCATCATTACAGATGTACATGAATATGGCCCCCTGATATTATAGGCCTTGTTGTGTGGCCCCATCATCATTACAGATGTACATGGTGATGACCCCCTGATATTATAGGCCTTGTTATGTGGCCCCATCATCATTACAGATGTACATGAATATGACCCCCTCATAGTATAGGCCTTGTTGTGTGGCCCCATCATTATTACAGATATACATGAATATGGCCCCCTGATATTATAGGCCTTGTTTTGTGGCCCCATCATCATTACAGATGTCCATGAATATGGCCCCCTGATATTATAGGCCTTGTTGTGTGGCTTTATCATCATTACTGATGTACATGAATATGACCCCCTTATATTATAGGCCTTGTTATGTGGCCCCATCTTCATTACAGATGTACATGAATATGGCCCCCTGATATTATAGGCCTTGTTATGTGGCCCTATCATCATTACTGATGTACATGAATATGACCCCCTTATATTATAGACCTTGTTATGTGGCCCCATCTTCATTACAGATGTACATGAATATGGCCCCCTGATATTATAGGCCTTGTTATGTGGCCCCATCATCATTACAGATGTACATGAATTTGGCCCCCTGATATTATAGGCCTTGCTGTGTGGTCCCATCATCATTACAGATGTACATGAATATGGCCCCCTGATATTATAGGCCTTTTTGTGTGACCCCATCATCATTACAGATGTACATGAATATGGCCCCCTGATATTATAGGCCTTGTTTTGTGGCCCCATCATCATTACAGATGTCCATGAATATGGCCCCCTGATATTATAGGCCTTATTGTGTGGCCCTATCATCATTACTGATGTACATGAATATGCCCCCCTTATATTATAGGCCTTGTTATGTGGCCCCATCTTCATTACAGATGTACATGAATATGGCCCCCTGATATTATAGGCCTTGTTATGTGTCCCCATCATCATTACAGATGTACATGAATATGGCCCCCTGATATTATAGGCCTTGTTATGTGGCCCCATCATCATTACAGATGTACATGAATATGGCCCCCTGATATTATAGGCCTTGTTATGTGGCCCCATCATCATTACAGATGTACATGAATATGCCCCCCTGATATTATAGGCCTTGTTATGTGGCCCCATCATCATTACAGATGTACATGCAAATGACCGCCTGATATTATAGGCCTTGTTGTGTGGCCCCATCATCATTACAGATGGACATGAATTTGGCCCCCTGATATTATAGGCCTTGCTGTGTGGCCCCATCATCATTACAGATGTACATGAATATGGCCCCCTGATATTATAGGCCTTGTTGTGTGGACCTATTATCATTACTGATGTACATGAATATGACCCCCTTATATTATAGGCCTTGTTATGTGGCCCCATCTTCATTACAGATGTACATGAATATGGCCCCCTGATATTATAGGCCTTGTTATGTGGCCCCATCATCATTACAGATGTACATGAATATGGCCCCCTGATATTATAGGCCTTGTTATGTGGCCCCATCATCATTACAGATGTACATGAATATGGCCCCCTGATATTATAGGCCTTGTTATGTGGCCCCATCATCATTACAGTTGTACATGAATATGGCCCCCTTATATTATAGGCCTTGTTGTGTGGCCCCATCTTCATTACAGATGTACATGAATATGGCCCCCTGATATTATAGGTCTTGTTGTGTGGCCCCATCATCATTACAGATGTACATAAATATGACCCCCTGATATTATAGGCCTTGTTGTGTGGCCCCATCATCATTACAGATGTACATGAATATGGCCCCCTGATATTATAGGCCTTGTTGTGTGGCCCTATTATCAGTACAGATGTACATGAATATGGCCCCCTGATATTGTAGGCCTTGTTGTGTGGCCCCATCATCATTACAGATGTACATAAATAAGGCCCCCTGATATTATAGGCCTTGTTGTGTGGTCCCATCATCATTACAGATGTACATGAATATGGCCCCTGATAATATAGGCCTTGATATGTGGCCCCATCATCATTACAGATGTACATGCAAATGACCGCCTGATATTATAGGCCTTGTTGTGTGGCTCCATCATCATTACAGATGGACATGAATATGCCCCCCTGATATTATAGGCCTTGTTATGTGGCCCCATCATCATTACAGATGTACATGAATATGGCCCCCTGATATTATAGGCCTTGTTATGTGGCCCCATCATCATTACAGATGTACATGCAAATGACCGCCTGATATTATAGGCCTTGTTGTTTAGCCCCATCATCATTACAGATGGACATGAATATGGCCCCCTGATATTATAGGCCTTGTTGTGTGGCCCCATCATCATTACAGGTGTACATGGTGATGACCCCCTGATATTATAGGCCTTGTTATGTGGCCCCATCATCATTACAGATGTACATGAATATGACCCCCTGATATTATAGGCCTTGTTGTGTGGCCCCATCATTATTACAGATATACATGAATATGGCCCCCTGATATTATAAGCCTTGTTTTGTGGCTCCATCATCATTACAGATGTCCATGAATATGGCCCCCTGATATTATAGGCCTTTTTGTGTGACCCCATCATCATTACAGATGTACATGAATATGGCCCCCCTGATATTATAGGCCTTGTTTTGTGGCCCCATCATCATTACAGATGTCCATGAATATGGCCCACTGATATTATAGGCCTTGTTGTTTGGCCCTATCATCATTACTGATGTACATGAATATGACCCCCTTATATTATAGGCCTTGTTATGTGGCCCCATCTTCATTACAGATGTACATGAATATGGCCCCCTGATATTATAGGCCTTGTTATGTGGCCCCATCATCATTACAGATGTACATGAATATGGCCCCCTGATATTATAGGCCTTGTTATGTGGCCCCATCATCATTACAGATGTACATGAATATGACCCCCTGATATTATAGGCCTTGTTATGTGGCCCATCATCATTACAGTTGTACATGAATATGGCCCCCTTATATTATAGGCCTTGTTATGTGGCCCCATCTTCATTACAGATGTACATGAATATGGCCCCCTGATATTATAGGTCTTGTTGTGTGGCCCCATCATCATTACAGATGTACATGAATATGACCCCCTGATATTATAGGCCTTGTTGTGTGGCCCCATCATCATTACAGATGTACATGAATATGCCCCCCTGATATAATAGGCCTTGTTATGTGGCCCCATCTTCATTACAGATGTACATGAATATGACCCCCTGATATTATAGGCCTTGTTGTGTGGCCCCATCATCATTACAGATGTACATAATTATGGCCCCCTGATATTATAGGCCTTGTTGTGTGGCCCTATTATCAGTACAGATGTACATGAATATGGCCCCCTGATATTGTAGGCCTTGTTGTGTGGCCCCATCATCATTACAGATGTACATGAATATGACCCCTGATATTATAGGCCTTGTTATGTGGCCCCATCATCATTACAGATGTACATGAATATGGCCCCCTGATATTATAGGCCTTGTTATGTGGCCCCACCATCATTACAGATGTACATGAATATGGCCCCCTGATATTGTAGGCCTTTTTGTGTGGCCCCATCATCATTGCAGATGTACATGATATGGCCCCTTGATATTATAGGCCTTGTTGTGTGGCCCCATCATCATTACAGATGTAATGAATACGGCCCCTCTGATATTGTAGGCCTTGTTGTGTGGCCCCATCATCATTACAGATGGACATAAATATGGCCCTACTGATATTATAGGCCTTGTTGTGTGGCCCCATCATCATTACAGATGTACATGAATATGCCCCCCTGATATTATAGGCCTTGTTTTGTGGCCCCATCATTATTACAGATGTCCATGAATATGGCCCCCTGATATTATAGGCCTTGTTGTGTGGCCCTATCATCATTACTGATGTACATGAATATGACCCCCTTATATTATAGGTCTTGTTATGTGGCCACATCTTCATTACAGATGTACATGAATATGGCCCCCTGATATTATAGGCCTTGTTATGTGGCCCCATCATCATTACAGATGTACATGAGTATGGCCCCCTGATATTATAGGCCTTGTTATGTGGCCCCATCATCATTACAGATGTCCATGAATATGGCCACCTGATATTATAGGCCTTATTGTGTGGCCCTATCATCATTACTGATGTACATGAATATGACCCCCTTATATTATAGGCCTTGTTATGTGGCCCCATCTTCATTACAGATGTACATGAATATGGCCCCCTGATATTATAGGCCTTGTTATGTGGCCCCATCATCATTACAGATGTACATGAATATGGCCCCCTGATATTATAGGCCTTGTTATGTGGCCCCATCATCATTACAGATGTACATGAATATGGCCCCCTGATATTATAGGCCTTGTTAT
>CM050167.1:398448897-398525926 GCA_027410445.1 Discoglossus pictus
TTCTAACAGCTAAGTTAGATCAACCCAAGCTGCATCGCAGTTAAATCTTTTCTCTTAAACTGTAAAGTAAATTAGCAAAATACTCAAAATATGTTTTTAAGCTAAACCAATAGAAATAACAACAATCATCCTTCTGCCGTTGCTTGAGCGGGTACCGGCCTGCTGGGAGAGATGCTCAAAGGATCCGGAAGAAGAGCCGGTTGAGGAAGAGCCGATTTGGCTTCCTGGATGTCGACCAAACTTTGGAAGGTCTTGGGTTGGGCAAAAGTTCCTAGGTAGGACAAATCTCCTCTGGAGCTGCCAAATGAAAGCGTTGAAGAAGTTTGGCGCATTCCTCGAGCGTATGGATCGAGTAGGAAGTCCCCTTATGTTGAAAAGAAAGGGAAAAAGGAAATCCCCATCTGTATGCTTTTTTGTGTTTGATAAGAATGGCTAGAGCTGGCTTCATTGTCCATGTAAACTTGGAGCAAAGAGCCATCTGGTCCTTTAATGGAAGACATTTTCCTAGTTGCATTAAGAATCAAGTCTCTGGTTCTTTGCCTTAAGAAACGCACAATTATGTCTTTGGGGAGCTCTTGATTTTTTGAGGCCCCCATGGCTCTATGAGCTCGCTCAATCTCCCAAGAACTATCTGCAAAGTCTCGTAAAATATTGGAAATCACTGCAGTGAGATATTGTATTAGATCATGAACTGTTCTCTGTACCCCACGCACTCTGATGTTGTGTCTCCTCAACTATTTTCTAGATCATCAATTTTCTCATCTAGGGTTAAGACTTTAGATGCCAAGGCTGAGATTTCCGCTCTATCCTGTTCCTGAGCTTCCAAGATTTTATCTGTTGTTTCCTCTAATAGATTAGTTCTTTCACCCAGTTTGTAAAGATCTTCCCTAATGTCTATAACAGTTGCGCTGATTGGGCTTGTAGCATTTGCCCTTTTATAGCAATTGATTTGGCTGAAAGATTCATGTCATGCGTTATATTTGGGTCCTCTCCCTCAATCTCTGGAGATTCAGTTTGAGGGTTGAGAGGGGGGTACCTCGGATTTATTAAAAAGCTCCTGTATGCTCTTAGAGGGTAGATTCTTCTTTGATTTGCCCATTTTAAGCAGATGGGGATGATTGTTTTTTTCAGCCTTGTTAGTAGAGATAGTTAGCAAGTGAGATAACGTATTTATGAGGGGTCTCCCTTTGATCAAGTCATTTGAAGCGAAGAGAGTGTGGCCATTTCAGGGAGAGTCTTAAGAGTGATTGAGGTTGTACCCCCTTAGAGCCCCCTGCCACTCAACTTCTTACCCCATGGTGACTGTGAGGGTTAAATGAAAGTTCAAACGCTGCTTACCCCTAAAGAAGTGAGTCTTTAACCCCCTTTTAATCTTGTGACAAGATCTAGGGAAGAACAAGTCAGGGCTCTTCAAGTGATATTGAGGGATTTCTTGTAGAGGGTACAGTGTACACTGGATTGAATATGTTTGTAGGGGAAACTCCAGTGCCTTTAATGGCGTATGGCCAGTAGATAGCAGCAGAGAGATATGAGAGATGCTCAAGCTGCAGTGACAAGATAGTTATCTGGCCCAGAGTGGGTCAGACAGCCGAAAACAAGCTTTTGTATCCTAGGTTATGCACTGTTAAAGTATACTAGATAAAATTAATGATCTGTATGATAATAAGTCTTATGGCACTCAGGGAAGCCTTCAATGAGGGTTTCAGGTAGTTAATCACAATAATAGACCTCATAGAGACTTGAGTTGTTAGGAAATCAGCTTTGACCAATGCTGTACACCCCCCTTGTTGTCCTGACCCAGGATCAGGGTATGTAGATAAGAAGTGTGAAAATGTGGGAAGTTCTCCCAGTTTCTAAGCTTGAGTAGTGCAGGCAACACTTGGCCGCATAAAAATATCCCTGCCACATGAGCTGATTAAAATGGCTGCTTCAATCTGTTAGGGCTCCTCTTTCACTAACATGTGCCTCTCATCAGGTTTGAGGGGTGGAATAACTGAGGGCTTTGGGGTGTTATGTGGGGGGTCTTTCCTCCAAGAGAAGGGCTACAGGAGTTTCTTTGGATGTGTTGGGTGCAGGGATACCCCCAGCTCGCTTGCCTCCTGATCGCCTTTCTGGGTGAAGTCTAGAGCCCTCTTCCTTGTCCCCTTCCATCTTGGGGTGCAAGGTACCTGTTGGGGGGTTGCAGGGGTCCATCGTCCTGCAGTTCTAGAGGTTCAGTCCCCCAAGGCCCACGCCGCCACGCTTCTCCGCCGTCCCGCAGTCTGTGCATGTGGTCCGTTCCTGGATTCCGTCTGGTCTCCCTTGTGTTCTACCCTGCTTGGGGTCCGCTCAGGTAGCACCCAGAGTGGAGTTAGAGGCTTCTGCCCGGCCTGGCCATGGAGCCTATCTAGAATGCGTCCGCTATGTTTGGACGCTGGCTCTGCCCCCTCCTCTCTTGTTTATTTTAAATGTCCTTCAAGCCTGACCCAGGGCCTGGTCCTTTTGAAGGTCCTTTAGGGGATGGCAGCGTAGAAGAAGACCCCATGGCTTTGATGTCCATGGTATGTTGTTTGTATATTAGAAAAAACTCCTTTAGTGGGAAATGCCACTTGTAAGGGACAGTGCACAATCCCCTTCCTCTTGCCTAGCTTCTGTCCCGGTATATGGGGCCTTGCGCCCACTCAATATCTAGGAACAACCCTCCCGGAGCCGCACCACTGACCGTTGAAGCTTTGTTGTTGTGAGAGGGCTAATGGTGGCTCCTCCGCCACGTGGAGGAAGATGGCGGCCCACCTCCCGGGGTCTCTAAGTCTGTGCCTGTGCACTTACCAGTGCGAACAAGTCCTCTGGCTGCCATCCCTCCGCTACATGCAAGGCTCTGCAGAAGTGTAGATCCGGGGTCTGTGTTGCAGGAGATGCCCTCTTCTTGCCTGCCTTGCCTTTGGTGCTGGTTTGCCCCAAATGTGGGTGTTTTAAACCCTATTTAGTATTATTCTTTGAAGAGCAGCTCTTCTGCACGTCTGCCCCCTTCACTTAGCTAGACACTCCCCCTTTTTTCCCTCTTTGATACAATTGGCAAAGTTTCAATGGGGGGTTTTATTGTTTGCCTTCCTCTGGATTCAATGCCAATTTAGTTTAACAAGTGTTTAAAAGAAAATGACTGTTACAAATCATATCATTGATCAAAATAGTTATTTACAGAAAGTTTACATAGTCGTCTATTATTCATGGATAACTATCAATTCAAAATGTTAGTATTGCTAAAAAAAAAAGTTCACGATTCTTTCAAATACAAGTTGCATGTTACAAATGTTTATGTTATGGTTTAAAATATGTATTCCTATAAACTTTACACATTGTTATATTGTTATGCCATATATGACAATTAAAAGAGTTAATATTGAAAAAATAAATATGTTATACCTGTTGGTGAAATACAAGTTGAAAGTTAAAAAAATAAAAAGTTTTATTCAAAATTTTTTATTTCTTTGGACATAATAAAAAAAAAGGTGAAGAATGTCAGAGACTCATATTGTGTGGCAAACAGTTTTCACAGCATTCAAATTTTATTGACCGTTATTTTTTGACGGGCAAGTCGCTAGTAATAAATATATTTAAGATTCAACATATGGCTCCCTGATGAAATTGAGATTGTGTTTTTTTTACTCTATAAAGGCTGAATTCAATTTTAAGACTTTTTTAGACTCATTCAGGTTAATTAGTATCCAACTGACATGTACCTGTCATTAACTTCTAAGACAAGGAGTTTTTGATGTGGGATTTATATATACCTTATCGCTCCTATACTCTGTAATGATGTCCCTGAGGAAGTCCTATCCAAATGAAACATTTCACATTTATTTTATAAGTAGTTTTACCTTGCGTGTTATTTACAACCAGCAGGTCCTGTTTTCTTGTCCTCTCTTCCGTATTGTTTTCCAGTGCTTGGCCCTACTACAGAGGATTGGAGTGAAAGTCCTGGGACTGAAACATTGTTGTACCAGACAATAAATACTTCAGAGAATAAGAACTTTAGATAGACTAATAGATCATGTTTTGTAGATAGGCTCACATTCTCATTGCATATAGCACTTTATTGTTAGATTGTAAGAAAGTCCTGTAGATCTTGCGTTTGAAAAAAAAACGATTTGTCTATGGTCTTATCACTAAGCATTGAATAGAATCTATGTTACTGTTATGCAAAATAAAGGTTACATTTTAGTCTAATTTGGATTGAACAGCATTAATAATTTGGCAATTCCACACCTGCCATTCCCTTTCTGGATCTCTACCTTGTTGCGATGATGGACATTTCACATCAGACAATCAACAGATCTTCTGCTGTGGTCAAGAATTCTGCAGAAGAAATAGAGTAGCCATCCTAGTCAAAGAGTGGCAAAAGCAGTGCTTGGTTACAACCCAATAAATGACAGAATAATTTGAATTTGAATTGAAGGCAAGCCATTTACCATCACAGTGATCCAAATCTATGCTCCAACCACGGATGCTGAAGTTGTCCAATTCTGTAAGAATATTGAAGACCAGTTAGATATAACACCAAGAAAAGATGTTACTATCATCATATGAGACTGGACTGCTAAAGTAGGGAACCAAAAGACACCAGGAGTAACTGCCAAGGTTAGCCTTGGAGTACAAAATGAAGCAGGTCAGAGAAAGATTGGTGGAATTTTGTCAGGATAATTCTCTGGTCGCAGCAAACACCCTCTTCCAACAGCCTCCGAGACAACTCTACACATGGGCATCACTAGATGGACAACATAGAAATCAGACTGACTATATACTTTATACAGCAACGCGCACACTGATGTTGGGCTAACGCACTTCGCTTCAGCAAGACAGGGGGAGCTTTAAAAAGTACTCATGCACCCATTAATGATCTCTGTTCTTAAGTCTACAGGTCCTGGAACATCTTCTCTATTTATCTGTGATGAAATTCATCCAAAAGAGGTTTTGCTTCTTCTCAAGAGCTAATTAACATCAAAAAGTCCAATTGTTGTCAACAAATAACTTTTATTCATAAAACCAACATCCATATTAAAAATGAATAGTAAATAGTTGTCTTTCTTTCACTACCAATATATAATTACTAGCGTATTGCCCGTCAAAAAATGACGGCAATGAGATGTGTATGTTTGGAAAGTTGTTTAGTTATTAATATACATATGGAATTGTAAGGTAGCTAATGTTGTTTTGTGTGTACTACTAAAATACTGTATATAATACAAATTAATAAATGAATATACTTTACCTATTTTGAAGCATTTTGTTGAAGAGCTGGCAATCTGTGTTGATGTTGCTGCAGCATTAGTGGTGTGGAGCTGCTGTGTAAGCGTGATGAACGTGTGCAGTGTAATAGTGTGCGTGCGCAAGCCGAAACTGTTAGCGTAGTTGTGTACTTCTGCATTATCGTAAAATGGCGGGTAATGTGTGGTATGCGCCTTAGCGGATTATCCGTAAGTGTTATCCGTGGTTAGAGTGCTGTAGCTTTGTTTTTGTTTTGTTCGGCCGCCATTTTTTTTGTCGCTTCGAGAATTTTTTAGTGTCTAAACTCTTTTATTTTGAGCTAAATGAAGGTGTAACTTGGTTTTTTGAGGTCGTGGATGCTCCCTCTTGCTGTCGGTAAGCTTTTTATGCATGTGCTGTGTGTATTTATTGTGTTTGTATTTTTTTTCCTGTTCGCGAGTTGCGGCCGTATTTTTTCCTACGGTTTAACGGCTCGCCTCGCTATGCTAAGCTCGCCTGCAATAAGCGCCTGCGGCGCTCATTGCCAAAGTGCTACGGTTTAACGCTAAGCCCGCTAAAGTACTACGGTTTAATGGCTCGCCTCGTTGCGCAAGGCTCGCCGGGCGATGAGCACCTGCGGCGCTCATCGCTAAGCCCGCTAAATCATACGGACCACGCAAACAGCGTAATAACGATTCGTAGCAGGACAATTATAATATGTGATATTCATAGAAATATACCATATAGTAAGCCCAAATTATCATATGTGTTAAAGGTATATCTGAGTTTGCTGGATTGTGAGTGCATCTGCTAGAAGATAATTAGTAGTGTATGCAAAAAAAAATATATACACCTAGAACAAAATGACTACCACAAACATAAATATGATGTGACCTCCATAATATATAGATACAAAACATGGTCATATTATCAGAACATTGTGAATCCACCCTTATTATAATGTAACATGATCCACTGATATTTAATGAAAAAAAAGAAACTGTTCAAAAATATAGTATACTAGCGACTTGCCCGTCAAAAAATTACGGCAATGAGATGTGTATGTTTGTAAACTTGTTTAGTTAGTAATATACGTATTTGACACTTGTAAGGTTTTAGTTATGTTGAAATAAGTACAATTCTTATATTAAACATGTTTAATTTTTTAACATTTTTTTTCTTCTTGAGTAACTGTTAAAGAGTTTTGTAGTAAAAGTAACTACAAGAGTTTTGTAGTAAAAGTAACTACTAAGTACTAACTCAGTGCTTTCGGTATTGTCTGCACTTTTGACGACTACAGTAGCTGCATCATAGCCTTTGTAAATATATTTGTAGACATATTTAATGGATTTGATGGAAGTGCAGGCTTCTACATTAATGTGTGCATTATACTTCATAAGAAAATGTGGATTGTATGGTACCACATGTCTATTGTCAACCTTTTTGCCACGAATAATGGCACTATCTCCTTCTCTTCTTCTATATAATGGATAGCCATCACAATTGGCATAAGTTTTGTCTCTATAATCTTTAGGAAATTCTTTTGTACATTTATTATTTTCAATAAACGGTGATTGTGGATTAAGCTCGCCACAGGGTCCATTAATCATCCGATGAGTTACAATCTCATATAGTCTACCATATAGTTCTGGATCTGGCAGTTCAGCAACAATGACTGAATCCACTTTGGGCCTCATTCTATTATCGGCCGTAAATCGGCCGTAAGGCTGCGATTCCTTGCGGGGGTTCAGTTAACTCGCGATTCTATTATACGGCCCCGCAAGGATCTCATCTTACGGCCGGCCGCATATCTTGGAACCGGCCGTAAGCTGTGAAATATAAAAACGCAAAAATAAATTCAAGCCTGCACTGTACAGCTCTGTAAATGCTAGGGATCATATTGGGGGACATGAGGATTAAAAGGAACCCACTCTCAAGCTTGCACATCTGCCCAAACCCGAGTTCACATTAACTGTTTATTTTCCGGCTGCGGCGTGGGTGTGTCTGAGGTGCTCCAAGCACTCTGGACTTTTTACATGGATATTTTACGGATATTAAAAATAAAATATTTTACGGATTTGAGTACAGGATAATTATGTGCTATTTTTTCTAACACCTAAAATCCCTTTATTGTCTTCTCAAAGTGCAGGATGGCTTTATTTGAGCTATTTTATGTGCTTAATTGGTGCTAGCTGGACCTCTTTCCTGCAAGTAAGCTGCGGCTCGCTTTTAGCCTTGCAGAGAGGTGTCCCGGAGCAATTGAATTGCAAATCTCTTGCGGCCGTTTTAGATCAAAGGCTTTCCTCCGGCGCGAGCGGCCGCAAGAGATAGCAAGGCACCGGCCGCAAGCCTGCCGGAATCCCCGGCCGTAAGGGAATAGAATAGCAGAATAGCTTGCAACGGCTGCGGCCGCTAATAGAATGAGGCCCTTTGTCAGCAGTATCTAATGTATCTTTTTCTTGAAGGTTTATCAGAAGAAGTGCATGGGGAAGGCCTCTTTTTTGAAATTCAATTGTATATACATAAGCAAGACATTTGCCAAATAAGTGACTTATAGTGATGTCACGTATTAATTAATTAAATTTAATTTTAAAAACTCTGGCTACTAAATCTGGTCTATCGGAAACAGTTTGGGCAAGAAGTACATTTTGTGTCATTTCTGGCCATTGTGGATTACATGTAAATGTAATAAATAAATCAGGTTTTCCAAATTTGGTGACAATAGCCATAGCATCATTGTATCTTTCTCTCATATTGCGAGGAAATCCCTGGAAAGAAGATGGTAAAATGATGGCTTTGCCAGCTGTCATGTCTCTGCTTGTAGCAACCTCAGCGACATAATCCATTAATCCACAATATTGTACTACACGTTGTTTATCTTGTTGATATTTTAGGAAGTCTAAATGATTGGCCTCAACTTGCAAATAGGAATCAATAATCCATTGTTGTGTTAGTTTTCCACCACATAAAATTGGATTAAATGTATTACGAATGGCAACTTGAGCTACTTTAAATTCAAGCATGGAAATATTATTTTGCATACAGATTTTAGCATTTGGGTAACTGGGAAGGGTTAATTTTGGTTGCCAACCTGCTTCTCTGTGTGGGAAATAAATGGGATATGTCATTGGATCTAAATTAGTACTTAAGATACTGATATTAATGAATGGTTGCGCCTCATTTCTGGGATATATTCTAATGTCTCTTTGAAATGGTGGTTCTCCTTCATCATTTTGAAACACCATTGCAACCTCATTTGATGTTGGCAAGTTATAACAGCATTTATCGGTATGTCTATCTCTTTTAAGCACCATATTGACCTTTGGGATTGGTAATTGATGTCTTTCTACATGAAGTTGTTGTTCCTTTTCTACTTCTGCCAATTTTTTATAAGCGTGAGTGTAGTGGTATTGGCCATAATTTTATCTAGCTCTATAAAAACACTGGGTAAGCATTTTTTATTTTCTTGCAGTTGCATACGTTGGTCAACAGCTTCCATTGTATCTAGGACATATAGTTGAGCATATTTACTTTGCTCACCTTCCTCTGGATGTAAATGGGAAGTACGATAGTAAATTTGGCCTTGGACTTTAAAGCAGTAAGGACCATGTCCTGGTACATTAGCAGCTAATGTTGCCGCCATAGATGCAAAGGATATGGCACTATTGTAGGATCTTATGTTTGTCTTGAAATTTTTGTAGTTTGGAAAAGAAGGTTCAGTCATAATGTTTTGTAAATATATTGGGAATTGTTTTCTTTCTTGAAGTTTGACCTTGCCTTTTTGACAGCAACTAATGAATTGTCCATCTCTGGGTCTTTCCTGTTTAAAATGATAAGCCTCACAAAACTGCTAAAGACTTGAGTAAAGGACAATTTGAAGAGCATATATCAGGTTCAGTTTCTAATTCATCATTTAAAATGTTATGTGATGCTTGAGGAACAGGTTCTAAATGCTTTTGTTTTTTAGTGGCTTTTTTGGGTGTATCTTTTATTTTTTCAGCTGATAGTCCTTTTGCTTGCAAGTCTTTTCCGTTCTTTTTCTCGTCAAATTTCCTTCTGCTCTGGCGTCTGCTGGTTTGCCCATCTTTGTTGTCGTTCTCTAACTTGACGTCTTATCTTTTCCTGTTTGGTCTTGTTATCAGCCATCTTAATCTGTAAATGAAAATAATGTATCATTAGTATAGTTTGAGATGTTAAGTTGGTTTATCAAATCTTTTTGTTGCAACACTGTTGTGATTGTAAATTAACTTTGTTTGTATGTGATTGTAGGTCATTGTAGATGAACTTTCTATTGTTAAATGAGACATTATTTTATTTTTTTGCTCTTACTTTATCTCTTGTAGGTTGTAATTTTTGGCTTAGATGCATAGCACACCCAAGGTAATTGCATTATAGCTTATTGTAGATGTAGTAGGTTTATAGTGTTAAATGATTTTTTTTTTTTGGGTTGTTCGTTGTTTTTTATCTTGTAGGTTTGTAGGGTTGGCTTAGAGGCATAGTAGAGGGCAAAAAATGGTAGTAATATATTGCTCTTTCTAATTTGTACAGCAGGTGATTGTTGTAATAGTATCCTTCTATTTTACTTAAAGGCTTATATGCTGTGGCTGTGAAAATAAGGTTTGTATTGTTGTTTGTTAGGTGTTAGTAGTATTTGTTGTAGTATTCTATTTTATGTGTCTGATTAGGTTTTGTGCTTAACATTGTATGTTAGGGCTGTGAAGTGAAGATTGGAAAAAACATTTTTTGTGTGTTTTCACTATTTATTGGACTATGCTGTTTTATCTTGGGCAAGTTTTTTTTGATAGATTGAAGTTTGGGTTTACGTAAAAGGTAATTAGTAGGTAAATGAGAAATGTGTCAGTAATATTTTGTGAGAGTTGTTCATTTGTGGTGCTTATTGTTGTTGGTGTGTTGTTGTTTTATTTTGTTTTTTCTCTTTTTTTACTTGTTATACTGTACCTTGTTTGAAGTGTGATTTCAAGATTAATATCCCTGGATCCGCTGTTGAAAATCTTCGTGGGATAGTCTTGATGCAGTGTCTGTTGTAAAAGAAAAAGATAAATGTTATTTGATTTGAATGTATTTCTCATGAATAGCATAGTTTATTTTTTGGCCAAGCAATGTGTTCTGATATTTGCTTTGTTTCTTCTCTGTAAAAATGTATTGATTTCAGAGTGTGTGAGAAACAGTACAGCGCTGCCTGTAATTGATTAGTATTGTGTTTTGTGTACACCACTGTTTTTAATTGTATTATTCTTTTACTGTAGTAGTTGGTTGGGCATAAAAACAGGACAATTTTTTTTTTATACTGTATCTGTTATCCTGATTTCTTATGCTATGCTGTTTTTTGTGCACCACTTTAAAATTGTTTCATTTTAGTTCTGTGTTACAGTTATATATATTTTTTAGAGTAATCACTAATGTTATTTACATTTTGTATATGTTAGCAATGTTTGTTGGACTATCCTGTTTTGTGTCCACCACTTTTGGGATGCTGTATTTGGCTTGTGGCTGAGGGTTAAAGGTTGTTGTAGAGTAAAGCTGACTGTGAATTATATTTACTCTATGTTGGAACTATTTACAGTAGTATCCTGTTTAGCGTCTGCCACTTTTGGTATGCTTAGTTTGGCTTCTTTGTAAGGGTTATAGGTTGTTCAACAGTAAAGAGGAATGTTAAGTTATTTTTTTATATGTTGTTGGGATTTTTTGTACAATCCTGTTTTGTGTCCACCACATTTTGGATGCTCCATTTGCCACTTTTGGTATGCTTAATTTGGCTTGTTTGTGAGGGTTAGAGGTTGTTGGGCAGTAAACAGGAATGGTAATTGCCTTTTCTATATGTTGTGGCGCTTTTTTGTACTATCCTGTTTTGTGTTCACCACTTTTGGGATGCTGCATTTGGCTTGTGGGTGATGGTTAGAGGTTGTTGTACAGTAAACAGGAGGAATACTTTTGTTTTCTGTATGTTGCTAATGTTTGGTATGCTATCCTGTTTTGTGTCCGCCACTTTTTGTTAGCAATTGTTTTTTCTGTGCAAGTGTGTTTATTTGGAAATTGTATATGTCTTTGGAAAGTTTCTTGAACTGTGGTGTTTTTGTATTGCTGGAATTTGTATTGAGGCTTGTATTTTGTAGTTTGACTTCTCATATTTGCGGGCAGTAAACATGGGATTTGTGTTTCTTTTTGTACTTGTTATACTATACCTTGATTGAAGTCATTTTCTTGTCCGAATGACAGAGGGTCCCCTGCTGCCAATCTTAATCCGCCAGTCTTCTTGTAGTGTCTGTTTGAAAAAGAAAGTGAAATGGTTAATTGTATATTCCATCTTTTGGTTTTTGCAAAGCATGGTCTTTTTCTGCATGTAATGTATTTTTCTATCTTACCTCTTCTTTTTTTCTGTTCTTTAAAAGGGATTCTCTTTCACAGTCCACGGTGCAAATTCTTGAGTGACGCTGTTGATGCAGAGTCTGTTTGAATAGTGATAAAAACGGGAAAGATTGAGCTGCAGTTTAAATATGTCTTAGTGTCATCTTTTTTTTTTTTTTTGCTATGAGTTGCCTTGACTTAATGTCAGTTGAATATACTTCTTTGATTACTTTGAGTTAAGATTAGCTTGTTGTAGGGCCCATACACATATGTGTGCATTTCACATGTCACTATACATGGATGATATCTTGATTGGGAATGTTTGAAATGTTTTATTTTTTTTATTTGTTTTGGGGGGGGGGGTCTTTCTTAATAAATTAAATATATTATAGCTTACCTCTCAGTTGGAATTTGCCGATTGTGAAGTTGTAAATTGGTAAGTAATTCTCTTCTGAAGGAACGGCAGCAGTGACATGACCAGTCTCAATGTTAATCACCTCAGGAGAATTTTCTGGAAAGTGGGCAGTATTTATAAACTTTGAGGTGCATATATGGACCCCCATGAGTGACAGGGTTATTTAGTGGTTTATAGGGGTCTGTACTGACTCCCATGAGTGACAGGGTTAATTAGGGGTTTATGGGGGTCTATATTGACCCCCATGAGTGAGGGGGTTAATGAAGTGCTTATGGGGGTCTGTATTGACCCCCATGAGTGACAGGGTTAATGAAGGGCTTATGGGGGTCTATATTGACCCCCATGAATGACAGGGTTAATTAGGGGTTTATGGGGTCTATATTGACCCCCATGAGTGAGGGGGTTAATGAACTGCTTATGGGGGTCTGTATTGACCCCCATGAGTGACACAGTTAATTAAGGGCTTATGGGGGTCTGGATTGACCCCCATGAGTGAGGGAGTTAATTAAGTGCTTATGGCGGTCTGTATCCCCATGAGGGACAGCGTTAATGAAGGGCTTATGAGGGTCTATATTGACCCCCATGAGTGACAGGGTTAATGAAGGGCTTATGAGGGTCTGTATTGACCCCCATGAGTGACAGGGTGATAGTGTATATTTGTTTTCTTTTTATAACGGGTCCTTTAAGGACCTTTACGGTCCTTTAAGGACCCGTAACGCGGGAATTTTGAATTTTCATTGTAGCGGGGGTTCCTGATCGCGTGCGATCGGGACCCCCACTGCGATGGTTAATGGGTTAATGCAGGTCTCCGAGCTTATCCCGGATCCCGTGGGGTTAATGCGGGTTTCCGAGCTCATCTCGGATGCCTTCTTGGGTAAGTTGTACGTGGCTTGGGATTTGAGCCACGTTTTCGTTTTTTTTTCGGTGGCCATTTTCTCTCGCTTAGGGGACTTTTGTGTGTCTGAAATCGGGAATTTGGACTTTAATGGAGGTGTAACTTCACTTTCACAGGCCTTGGGTGCCCCCCCCCCCCCCTGCTATGGGTAAGCTTTTTATGTATTTTCTTGTGAGTATTTGATGTGTTTTGACTGTTTTTAGGTGCGCGCGGTTTTCGTGCGTGTGGGTTTTTGTTACGTTTAGGTTGGTTCCGAGGTTGTTGTGAAAGGTAGTTGAGATAGGAAACGATTTGCCCAACTGACTGAAGAAATCCTTATGATAACAAGAAAAGACAAGACATTGTATAGTGAGCGATGTAAAGATAAAGAAGAAGATAACAGAATGAGAAAGTTAAGAGATCTCTTAAAATAAATTTAGGGAACTCAAAGGAACCTTTCATGGCAAAGTGGGCGTGATAAAAGACAAAAATGGTTGGTACCTAACAGAAGCAGATTATATAAATAAGAGGTGGCAGGAATACACTGATGATCTATACAAGAAGGATCTGAATAGCATTGATTCCCTTAATAGTTTGTCCAATGAGTAAATTGTGATGGGCCATATGAAGCCTTGCAGATAACAAGGTTGCAGGAGTTGATGGAATCTGAGCTGAACTGTTTAAAATCTTAAAAGGTGATTAAAGTGTTGCTTATATTATGCCAACATTTTTGGAAAACTCAACAGTGGTCAGTAGAAAGGAAAAGGTCAGTTTACACCCCAAACCCTTTTGGAAACAGCACTATGTACCGTATTGGTCCGAATATAAGCCGCACCCGCATATAAGCCGCACCCGTAAAGTTCAAGGGGAAAAAATTGAAAAAAGATAGTACTCACATATAAGCCGCACCCGTAAAATTGGAGAGAAAAAGACTCTCAAAGTGATCAGCCATTGCAAGAAACAGGCTTTCTAATTAGCACTGTAGCTTTTTTTGCAGGTTACAGGCTTTACAGGACGTTAGAATCACTAAAACCGTAAATCGCTATTCAATAACGCAGTCTAAAGCACGAAAATCGGCACCCTTAACTCGCAATCGCGCACCCTTAACTCGCAATCGCGCACGCTTTACTCGCAAATGCGCACGCTTAACTCGCAATCGCGCATGCTTAACTCGCAATCGCGCAAATCGGCAGTAATTTTGCATTCGCGAATAGAAGCCGCACACGTTACAAGCAAAGTTTGCAAATCGGCAATGATTTTTTGACGGTCGCGAATATAAGCCCTTAACTCGCAAGTTCAAAAATCGGAAAAAAGGTGCGGCTTATATTTGGACCAATACGGTATATAAGATTTAAAACTCAAAGGACCTTCCATTTTTTGCCTTGCTCAATACTTGTATTTTTGTAATATGCTGACGTGTTACAAATAAAAGATAATAATAATAATAATAATTGTGGATGTTAGGGTTGGGTTTGATGGCCCCAAGTCCTTGAAAGAAAAGTACAATTTGTTCATACAACATCTTTTATATGTCAGTATCTATATGCAGATGACACTGAAAACTGCCTCTCAGCACCAGATCTATCCCCCTCTTTTCTAGAATGAGTTACCAACTGCCCCTCAAGAATATCCTCTTGGATGTCCACCCGTCAACTCAAACTCAACATGTCAAATCTTTCCACCACAGCTTCAACATCTCAAATTTCTCTCACTGTTGACAATGCCCTCATCACGCCCACCTCCCAGGCCTATTCTCTTTGGTTCTACTGGACCCTGACCTCTCTTTCACTTTTCACATACAATCAATTTGTCATTTTCACCTTAAAAAACATCTCCACAAAACGTCACTTTATTACACAAACACAACTAGATTTCTAATTCACTCTTATCATATCTCGCCTCGACTACTGCAACTCTCTCCTTGCTGGCCACCCCATCACCCGTCTATCTCCACTCCAGGCCATAATGACCCCTCCGCTAGACTCATTTACCATACTCAATGTTCAGTGTCTGTAGCTCCTCTCTGCCAGTCACTCCAGTGGCTTCCCACAACCTCAAGAATACAATGTAAAATCATAACCCTAAACTGTTAAGTCCTCAGCAACAGTGCACCCCTTATATCTCTGCTCTCATCTCAAAATATTTTCCCAACCTCCCTTATTGGATCTGCTTTTCTTTTCCTCCTCTCTTATCACCTCCTTGCCTCGCTCCACTAGACTCCTCCTGCTTCAAAACCTCACTAAATGCATCTGTTTAAAGAAGCTCACCATTTTAGGCTAATATGCACAATGAATCTATCACCCTCCTGTACCACACCCATACCCTTTAGACTGCAAGTTTGTGAGTTTTCAATCTTGTTAGGTGCTTTAGGGACAGCTCTATTTACGTTAAGTTTTAAACTCAAAGACAAGGCTCTCCTTTCTTTTGCAACATTTGTTTTTGCCTTGAACTTAACCCCTATATAGTGCTACGGAATATGTTGCTGCATTACAAATAAAATATAATAATAATAGAAAACAGGCTGGTGGCTTCATGGGCTGCTTATTCCTTACTATTGCTGTAATTGATGTAAGACACAGAGTGATTTCTGATTCAGCATAGCTCCTTTCATTTGACTAACTAGTTAGATGTAGCAGCTCATTGGGTGTGTGTCCAATCCTCTGATCCATTATTTATGAGGTTGAGATAATACCATCTATAACTAAAATATATATATATCTACGCCAATATTTGATGAATTCTAAGAATACAAATTGCTTTCCTGCATGATTTTTAAGTATAAATCCAATGGTGCATGGCAGTTTGGTGACCTACATCTCTCTTTAATAGTTGTGGGTATCCATAGGTTCCATTTACTGATATATTGTAATTATCTTGGTGATGTCAGCACAACATTTTAAGTTGAGGTGTCAGTGGCAGATGACCATTAAGGGCTGTTATTACTATCCTTGCAGATGACTGATATCTTGGATTATTTGTATTGTGGCTAACCCGTATGGAAGCTGCGGCCTTAGTGTTGTCAGTTCATGATTCTGCTGCAGTATATGTAATTTGGACCTCTGACCACTCCTGGCCAATACATGGCTTTGACCTTCTTCCTGTCCCTGGATTCTACCTGCATGTCAGTAGTTTTTACCATTCTCCTGTCCCTGGATTTTGCACGTCGGTCATCACTGATCCCAAGCTATGAACCTGATCAGCCCTGCTCTAAACCCGTCCTGATCCTCATTATCTACAGGACAGGTCCATCTTGGCCTCAATTCTGAGAAAACAATGAGATATACTGTTGTTACTAAGAGAACCGAAGCTTTAAGGCTCTAAGTTTATAACGATGATACAATAAACCACCGTCCCTAACACAGAGTACATATAAATAATTCACAGAAGAGACATCAACTTAACGCAATCTTTATTTTTCATTTAAAAAAGCTATAGTTCTCTGTATGTTCAGGATTACACTATGTTTGTATGAACCACAAGTTGAAATCGGAAAACACAATAATTACAGACAATATAACTCCATATGTGAGAATATTATATGTTGAATGTGCAGATCGGGAGACTTGGAACAATGATGTGGCCTTGGACCAATGTGATGTGAGATATCCTGTGGCAGGTAGTACATTCATACCCCCAGTTACTGAATCTATTGGTACATATAAAATATTTACACCTTGTGAACATTCCCATCACTGTGCTGTGACAGTATAAGAGCCGGCATGGGCTACATATAAATTGTCTCTTCTACCGTAGAGTCCCACAAAGATGAAACAGCCGCCTGAGAGTAGATTTTCTGGAACTGTATTTAATATTAGGATTTTTTTATAATATTAATATTGATATGATCTTTGAAATACTCTATGGTTACAATATGTGTTTATGAGAATTATATGCAAAATATAACGTTTTAATTTATATTTTATTTTAAGCTATTTCATCTCCAGCCTCCACATTTAAACACAAGCACATAAGATACATAAATTCAACAGTATTAGAATAAGGGAGTGTTTAAAACAGTAAAACATATTATTAAGGTTACAATGTTATAAAATTCCACATTTCTTTCTACTGAATTTAAATGTTATTTTTTCCTTTTGAAAACTATAACATTTTGAAACATTTGCTTGTTACAAACCAATAATCATTGTACTTAATCATATAAAACACTTTATTGATAAATGGTATAAATATTTAATCAGATAATATACCAATTAGTTTTGATAAATTCCTTGTTATTTACTAAAATTAAGCAATAAATGTAGTAATTGTTTAATCAGATAGTATAACAATCTGCGTTGATACAGTATTAGCTACTAAAATTAAACAATACTATGGGAAGTAAGGTAGAAATGTATATATATATATTTTTTTTTTTAAATGATTTTTATTGGACAGTCAGACAACACTTGTCGAGTAAACAAAAACATCATATTAGACGTGAAAAGTATACAATAACAAGAAGAACATACATCACATCTATCTTCTTATAGAACGTCTATATGTCCAGAACGCCTCCTCTTTTTCCATTTTCTAATTTTATGTCTGCTGAAAAATATTTTTAACTGGGTTGGGACTAAGGAGGAAACTATGAGTAATGAAATCTCATACAACTGGAATGATCTATGTAAACTGTGTTACTTGTCCTCATCCCGGCCTTAACCTGACCGGTATCAACTCTCTTGGTAGATGTCGCCTCTGAACTTGGCTAACTGAGTAAGGTTGGATAAATTAGGATTACTCTAATATAGTTTTCCTTTCTAGGTCTCTTAGGAGGAAAGGGTTACTCACCTCGTTTCCCCGCCGAATCTTGTCTCCCAGGCGGACCAGCAGGAGGCCCAGCGTTTATAGTTATGATTCACCTCAGCAGACAAAATGCTCATGGAACGAACAAACCCTATTTTGTTTAGGATTTTCTCGAATGTAGGTGTGGGTGTTTTCCAGTGGGCGGCTATTATTGTTCTGACTGCTAGAAAGATTTGGTTGGTCAGGAATTGTTCCGAGTTGGACAACTCCTCTATCGGTAGCCCCAGGATGGCTTCCTCTGGTCTCATGGGAAACTTCTGATCCCATAATTTCTCTAAGATTTTATACGTCTCTACCCACGTATGTTTAATCGACGGGCATTCCCAAAATGTATGAATTAGAGTCCCTTTCTGATTACAACCTCTTTCACATAAATCGCTAATCCCCGGGTTACCTAGGTTCATTCTAACTGGGGTTAGATACCATCTCATGATCACTTTGTATGAGTTTTCTTTCAAAATTATATTAAGTGAAGAGTTTTTTGCTTGTTTCAAGATGCTGTTCCATTGGTCCTTGTCTAATCGTATGTTAAGGTCTGCTTCCCATGCCCTTTCGTAGTGAAGTTTGGGAGGAGTGGTTAACTCGCATAAGTGGTTATATATTGTGGAAATGTTGCCCTTCCCTGATGGGAAATTAATGCAACACCTTTCGAATATGGATTTATTTTGCCCACCCTTGTTCCTAATGGTTTGAGTTAGTCTTTGATTTATAGCGAGTAGGTTAAGCCATTCTCCTGGAGGGAGGTGTTTCTTGTCTAGGAATGCAGTCGTGGACCATTTTTGATTAACTACAGGTAGATCTGCCGCAATTGAGCAGTTGTTTTCAGTCCACCATCTATATTGGGCATTAGTATTTATATTGGGGCTGGCCGATTGGGGCCACAGGGGAGTAAGCCCGGATTCTGGGTTTAGAAGCATGTTCCTCCTATTTACGTCTTTCCATAAAATTATTGTGTGCCTCACAGTGATTGGTAGTGATTGGGGTAGTTTGAAGCCCTTCTGAATGGAGAGCCAAGGTATTTGATGCATGATTAAACCGTTGTTCCTCAGTGTATGTTTCTCTATCTGGACCCGTACTGGGGGGGGAGTCTCTGACGAACCATTTTGCTAATTGTGCTAGCCTAGCTGCTTTGAAATAACGGGGGATATCTGGGAACGCAAGTCCACCCCTCTTCTTAGTTGCGGTAATTGTTTCTCTGTTTACCCTAGGTTTTTTGTTGTTCCACAGAAATCTCGTCAACATTTTTTGCATAGTTTTCAATTCTTTAGCTAAGATTCATATTGGTATGGTCCTGAACAGGTAAAGTAATTTGGGGAGAATGTTCATTTTAATGGCATGTAGTTTTCCTATCCATGAGATCTTTAGCTCTGACCATCTATGTAGGTCACTCGTTATACGTTTAATGAGAGTTGGGTAGTTTGCTTCATACAGGTCTTTAGTTGATTTAGTAATTTGTATGCCCAGATAGTTAATAGATTTAGGGGACCATTTTATCGGGAAGTTGTTGGTTAGTTGCTTTTCCATGGTGGGTGAGAGGGATAGGTTGAGGGCTATGCTTTTGCTCGTATTTACTTTGAACCCTGACAGTGAGCCAAACTCTGACAAGAGTTTGAATAGATTAGGAAGACTGACTAGGGGGTTTGAGATTGTTAGGAGAATGTCGTCTGCAAAGAGACTTATTTTGTGGTCTGTCAGGCCGACCGGTATACCAGATATGTCAGTGTGTTGGCGAATAGCTAATGCTAGGGGCTCTATACTAAGGGCGAACAACAGTGGGGACAGCGGGCAACCTTGTCGTGTACCTCTCGTGATTTTGAGTTTTTGAGAATTGTATCCCTGGTAAGTCACCTGGGCAGTTGGTTCTGAATATAGTGATGCAACGCTTTTGAGAAAGCCCTCTGGCAACCCGAATTTAATCAAAGTAGAGTTCATAAATGTCCAGTCTAATCTATCGAAAGCCTTCTCGGCATCGAGTGCTAGAACCATTGCGTGGTTTTCTCCTCTGCTAGTTATGTCAATGAGGTCAATGATCTTTCTGGTGTTATCTTGCGCTTCCCTGCCTTTAATGAACCCCACTTGGTCCGGATGTATTATCTCAGGAATTAATTCCGCTAGTCTGGCCGCCAAGATTTTAGTGTATATTTTTAAGTCAGTGTTGATCAGGGAAATTGGTCTATAGCTAGCACACTGGGTTGGGTCTTTCCCGGGTTTAGGGATTACTATGATTTTGGCTTCTAAGAATTCCGGTTTCATTTTCCCCCCTTTTAAGAAGCCGTTAAATCGTTTGTGTAAGGTAGGGCTGAGTAAGTCGCTCATGTATTTGTAATATAGGTTCGAGTACCCGTCTGGACCCGGGGCCCCGTGTGCTTTTGTTGTCTTGATCACCTCCTGTATTTCTTTAACCGATATGGGCTCAAGGAGTGAACTGGCTTTAGCGGGGTCTAGGTGTGGGATATTTATGTTACTTAGTGCTTTTTCGATGTTTATTTTGTGATTTGGGGTACCCGAGTTGTCTGACTTTGTGTAAAGGTCGGCATAAAATTGCCTGAATTCGTTTACTATCTCCTCTGGTTTAAAAACTATTTGCTTATTTTTGGTGATTAGTTTGGCAATGAATGAGTTTGCTCTCTTTTCTTTTAGTCTATTGGCCAGCATTCTGTCAGGCTTGTTTGCGTTTCTAAAAAATTTAGCGTCGGATCGTTGTAGTATAGTGACCATTTTTCCTCTCAATATATCGTTGAGTTCCTTTTTATATCCTAGTACCTTCTCGTAAGTTTGTTGTGATTTATCTCTACCATATAGTTTTTGGGCCTCTGATATTTTCTGATTTAGGAGTGAAATTTGTGCCTGGTCCTTTTTTTTCTTAAGCGAACTAATTTGTATGCAGGTTCCCCTGATTACTGCTTTGTGGGCTGCCCAAATTCCATTTATGTTAATTTCGCCTTCTTTGTTAAGATCAAAATATTCTGTAATTGCTGTTCTAATTTTTTCGCGTGTTGTTGGGTCGTTAAGTAAGCCAGGGTTTAACGTCCATCTCGGACTATTTCCCATCGGTAAAAGGTCTCTCATGGAAATTTTGACCAGATCGTGGTCTGACCATGCTATGGGACATATTGCGGCCTCTGTAAGGTTCCCTGCCATGTTTTGTTGAATTAGGATGTAGTCTATTCTGGAAAGTGACCTATGTCTATCTGAAAAAAATGTGTATTCTCTTTCTGTGGGGTTCATATTTCTCCATGTGTCGATCATACAATTTGAATTTAATAGTTTTTTGAGTGCTTTGGTCGCCGTGGGGGTTTTGTGTGAATCTAGGTTGTTTGACTTGTCTTTGGATGGGTCTAACACCGCATTCATGTCTCCTCCTATTATCTTAAGCCCGTCATCCCAACTATCTGTGAGTTTTTGTATTTTCTGAAAAAATGGCGTTTGGTCTGTGTTTGGGGCGTAAATGTTCAATAATGTGACCTTCCGTTCATGTATTGTACCCTGAACTGCTATGTACCAGCCTTCTGTATCCCTTTGGATTTCACTTAGTTGGAAGTTGAGTCTCTTGTGGAGCAAAATGGTGACCCCCTTTTGTTTTGTTTCGGAGGTAGCGTGGAACGCTTGTGTAAAGACTCACCCCCAGTATTTTGGTACTGCTTGTTTTCTAAAGTGAGTCTCCTGAATCAATACAATGTCTAGGTTTAATTTTTGATAATTCCTCAGAGCAACCCCTCTCTTAACTGGTTCGTTCAGTCCATGAGCATTGTGCGACGCTATGCCAATGTCCATAGTTCTAACTGAGGTATGTGGCATTTTGGTGAGTGTGGGGGGTTGGCTCACCTACCTGGAAGTTTACGGTACAGTGATCCAGTGCCCCCTGCTGGTTTCCGCCCATAAAACCGTTCAGCAAGCAAACGTGTGCGAGAGTCTCTGTTCTTAAGGAAAAAAAAAAAAAAACAGTAGTTAACAAAGTAACTGTTAATATAAACTCCTTTAGGTCCAGCAAAACTTGGGCTAATAACTGTGTGGACAAGTTCTCCTCTCTCAGAGGAGGTCTCTATGGTTATTCTAGGTACTTGGCTAAGGCTTAAGAGTCTGTATGTGTGACTCTCTGGTGGACTAGATAATTTCTATTGTAATACAACTTTCTGTTGTTCTTTGTTTAAATATGTCGTAGTAATTTCTACTATTGTGAGGAGAGCACTTAGCGTCCTCTTGTTCTTTGTTTAAATATGGCGTAGTAACTTCTACTACTGTGAGGAGAGCACTTAGCTGTCCTCTTGTTATTGTACTGGTGGGCCAATCAGTGTCTACAAGCTGACACTGGATCGGACCGCCTAAATTTTACTGTTTGTGGGGGTCTGTGACTGGTTATTCGTTAGCGCCCTTAGGGACGCCATTTAAGTGTCTGGTATTTTAGCCTCTATGGCCTGGGGTGTCTAACCTATGGTGTGCTTTTAGTCGCTACCCTCTCTCACTGGTGTGGTTAATGTGTTGTTGATCCTGTTCCTCTAACTTTTAATTAGCATAGATTATCATATTAGTAGGGTAAAGAAAAGATGGCAACTTATAGTGTTAAGTCTCTGCCTTCGTGTGGAGGAGGACTCCTCTCACTGGGGCCTTCTGATACGTGTAGATTCTCTCCGTTGTTGACTCTAATGTTCCAATCTGCCAGCAAGTTGATTCCTTCCTCTGGAGTTCTGACAGTAAAAATCTTTCCGTCTCTGGAGACATTGAGGCGGAATGGGAACCCCCACGTGTACCTCCATCCTTGCGCTAATATACAGTCCAGTACAGGTTTCATTTGTCTCTTTTTGGCAAGGGTTACCGGTGATAAATCCGAAAAGAGCAAAGGCTGGTGCCCCTCTATGGGAGGAATGCCTTTCCTTGCGGCCTTCATAAACCTTTCTTTGGTGGAGTAATAATGGAATCTGGCTATGATGTCTCTTGGGCGTTCTTGTGGTGACGGTCGGAAGCCAAGGGCTCTGTGAACTCTGTCCAATCTCATATTTTCTGGGTGAGTGTTTGGGAGGAGAGTGTCGCAGAGATCGCTTAGATAAGCGTGAAGGTGTTTGACTGTCTCCGGCACGTTCCTCAGTCTAATGTTTTGGCGTCTAGATCGGTTTTCTAGGTCTTCTTGCTGTAGCTGCTGCCTTGATTGTTCTTCTTTCAAGGCCAAGATCTTTTCTTCTAGCCTGCTGTTATGTTGAATGATGTCTGAAATTTTTGTTTCCAGCTGTGTGGTTCTATCATCAACCTTTTGTATCTCTGTGGATAGTTCAGTAGTCACTTTCTGGATGTCGGATTTGATCTCTGCTCTAAAGTTGGTTATTAATTATTTTAAGTCTTGGATGTCGCTTTTGGTGCTTGGTGCCGACATTTCCAAGTTAGTAGGGGTGTAGACTGTGGCGATGGTGTTATTATTGGTTGGAGTATTGGTCGAAGACTTTGGCCGGCAGTAAGATTGGATACCCTTGTTATTTTTCCTCGTGGCGACGCCCGCCATCGCAGTTGGAGTTCTTTAGTTTCGTTTTTTCCTAGTGAGGAGGGGTCACTTAATATGTCCCAGTGCAATTGTTAGCGTCCTAATGTTGTGGCACTTTTACTTTGTTACATCTCTTTAAGTTTAATCAATGTTCTTGGAGAATGTTGAACAGTCCGTGGATGTTTGGTCTTCTTGATCTTTATCGTTTGAGGATTGGCTTTTTGTGCCTGTTCCTGGTGTGTCCTGTTGGAGTAAGGATACAGTGGGCCCCTTTGTCTGCCCGTTAGTAGGGATAGGACACAGGTTTCAATGCGTCGGGGGAGCCCCAAAAATTATGGATCTTGTTTTCCCTGCTGTGAGGCGGTAGGGAACGCTGTGTGTGCAGAAGTTGTGGTCAGATTGTTAACCGTGGAATCAGTCCACTCTATTGTCACATTCAGATTAGGGTGTTGCAGTGAATGTGTTTGTGCTACTTCTCCGTTACCTTTAGGAGCGTTATCCTGTAGCTAGGAGTTGCCCTAGTGTGGACTGTTTACTCAGGCGTTGTGTAATTACACTTTTGTCCACTAGGTAGTAGAGGGGTTCCACTAGTACAGGTTGTTATATTGGAAGTCAGGTGATGTTGTAAACCTGTGTCGTTTGTCTGTTTAGCCCCTGAAATGTTGTTAGCTCCTTCTGTGGAGTTTTAACTCTTTTGGGGAAGATGTTGTCTTCTTTGACCTCTTTGAGGGCTCTCTGTATCCCCAACCGGATTAGCTTCTCAGCATAAACTGTGTTTAGGTCCCTAATTCCTCACTATTTGGGCTGCCTTGTTATGTGTTATAAACTGCTGTTTGTTGTGTGGATGAGGGGTCTAGTATTCTTTTCCTCCCTTTGAGGTGACCCTGGGGGTTTCTTGTGGTACACCCCTGAACTTGTGACACTCTTTTGGGTTATTGCTGATTTATTTTGGGCCCCTTATGAGAAGCTAGAAGTTGTCAGACAGGTTTGCCAATTCCTCTCAGTTGCTCAGCAGTGATTCTGTGGGGTGAGAGGTGTTTTGTTGCTGTTGTAATGAGGGTCTCTGTTCCCCTTCCCAGTGTTTCTGTTCCTACAGGGAGCCTAGGGTAATCTGGTGGCTGTTGATGTGAGTTATACTCCTACCCAGTCAGGGGTCTCACTGGCAATGCTTGGTTTGCAGCAAGCTGGGGTTACCTTATCAGGCCGCTGAGTCTGTCTATGCTGCGACCGCCATCTTGGATCGTTGCCTCTTCCCCCTTTAGCTCCTATTCCCTCTGTAGGAAAATGGCCGCCCCTCCACTGGCGGGAAAATAACCGCGCTTCCACTGGCCGGGTAAGACTCCTTAGGGGGGGGGGGCCCTCTTGGGACCTCTCTCTTATCTGGGCCTCTGGCTTCTCTTTTGGGACCTTGTTTCCCTTGCCCCTCCAGGGGACTTCTCACCTGCAGCCTCTTATGCGTATACCGTGGCCTTGTTGCGAGGGGGGGGGGCCTCCGGCGTCGCCTCCGCCGCCCGGGAGAAGATGGCGGTGTGCTAACACCAGCTCGGGCCCTCGTCACAGCCGGAGCGTCCCGTGCCTCAGGCTGGACGTCCCACTCCACCAACCCCGTTCCGGTGCCAGGCCCTTAAAGATTCAGGTCAGTTGTAGCGTGGGCTCACGCTTACCTTCGCCTCCCGTCCACCCGGTGTCGCCGCAGGCCCTTCCCTGCGGGTCTCCTCTTTCATATGCCGCCAATTGCTGTGTCCGCTTCCTCGTCAGAGCCTTCTACTTGTGTAGGGGGACACAGGGGGTCGCAGCTATGGGAGGCAGCTACGGGAGGCAGGATGGTATAGGCCTCACCTTCGTGGCGCTGTAGCCCGGCTCTATTTCCTCCAAAACAGTATCCTTCTGCTTCTTTCTTTTCCCTCTAGCTTGTGGGGTTGTTTGGGGGTTAATATAGCAAGTTTTTGGTGATTTTCACTCTATTTGATGATTTTCTATAGAGGAGCAGTTCCTACACCTGTCTGCTCACTTCTCTTGGCTGGACACGCCCCGAAATGTATATATTTTTAAGGCTGAAAAGGGCCCCCTCGGCTTATACTCAAGTCACTCCACCCCCCCCCCGTGTATCTCCCCCCCCATGTCTCTCTAACCCCTCTGTGTCTCTCTTCCCCCCCGTGGCTCTTTCCCTACCCCTCCCTTGTCATCATCAACCCCCCCATCCTTATCCTCAACCCCCCTCCTCATCCTCAACCCCCATCCTCATCCTCAAACCCCCCTCCTCACTTTACCCCTCTAAATACCTCCCCCTCTCCCTTTTCCCCTCACTTACCTCCATCTGCAGCTGCTCCTCCGCGCCTTTGCACTCCTTCCATCTGCGTTGGGACACGACATATGCTAAGGACATGACGTCACATGCGAGCCACGTCATTAGCATGGGCCGGGTCAAGACGCAGCCGGAAGGAGCGCGGAGGAGCAGCTGCAGATGGAGGTAAGTGAGGGGAGAGGGGGAGGTATTTAGTGGGGTAAAGTGAGGAGAAGGTTTTAGGATGAGGATGGGGGGTTGAAGATGGGGGGGTTGAGGATGAGGATGGGGGGGTTGAGTAGGGGGGTTGAGGTTGAGGAGGGGGCTGAGGAGAGAGGTTGAGGAAGGGGGTTGAGGAGGGAGGTTGAGGAAGGGGGTTTAGGATGAGGAGGGGGGTTGAGGATGAGGCTGGGGGGGTTGAGGTTGAGGAGAGGGGCTGAGGACGGAGGTTGATGAGGGGTGTTTAAAATGAGGGGGTAGACTATTAGGATGGGGGGGATGAGGTTGAGGAGGGGGGTTGAGGAGGGAGGTTGAGGATGGGGGGTTGAGGATGGGGGGTTGAGGAGGGAGGTTTAGGATGAGATGGGGGTTAAGGATGAGGAGGAGGGTTGAGGAAGGGGGTTGAGGAGGGTGATAAGGGAGGGGGAGGGAAAGAGACACAGTGAAGGGAGAGGGGGGAAGAACACAGGGAAGGGAGAGGGGGAAGAGACACAGGGAAGGGAGAGGGGGGAAGAGACACAGGGGAGGGAGAGGAGGGAAAGAGACACGGGAGGGAGAGGAGGGAAAGAGACAGAGGGGTGGGAGAGGGGAGAAGAGACACAGGGGAGATAGAGGGGGGACACAAGAAAGGGGCACAGAGGGCACACAAGAGGGGGACACAGAGGGCACAAGAGGGACACAGGGGGCAGCACATTTCCCACCCTTGGCTTATACTCGAGTCACTAACAGCCTTATTAAATTGCGGTTTGGAGTATAAGCCGACTCGAGTATAAGCCGAGGCACCTATTTTACCGCAAAATACTGGGAAAACTTTCAGCCTTTACCTGATTCAGTAAATTTAAAAGGACTCTATATAAGCACACAGCATATTTTTTACAGAAGTTTTTAGTTAGTGAACTTCTATCCAAAAGCAAGGTCTTCACTAACTAAAAACTTCTGCAAAAAAATATGCTCTGTGCTTATATAGAGTCCTTTTCAATTTACCAAATCACAATTTAATAAGGCTGTAAGTTTTCCCAGTATTTTGTGGTAAAATAGGTGCCTCAGCTTATACTCGGGTCGGCTTATACTCGAGTATATACGGTAACTTTAGGAACTTTAATTGGAAGAAATATATACAACATAATATTTTTTATATATCTGATGTATATTATATACAACTGAGCACAAATGTAATGTTTGGGTTAGGGATTTACTGCCTCAATATTATATGCTTGACTAGCGAATTGCCCGTCAAAAAATGACGGCAATGAAACTGTAAGTGAGCTAATGCTGTTTGGTGTATAATAATCAAATAAATAATACATTAATAAATTAATATACTTTACCTATTTTCAAATAATATATGCAGGAAGCATTGTGTTGAAGAGCTGGCAATTTGTTTTGATGTTGCTGCAGCATTAGTGGTGTGGAGCTGCTGTGTAAGCGTGATGAATGTGTGCAGTGTAATAGTGTGCGTGCGCAAGACAAATCCGTTAGCGTAGCTGTGTACTTCCGCATTGTATAAATTATTGTTTTAAAATGGTGGCTAATGTGTGGTATGCGGCTGTGGTGGAATATCCGTAGCTGTTTTGTGGTGTTTTCCGTGTTTCTGGTGGTGTTTTGCGTGTTCAGAGTCCTGTAGCCTCGTTTTCGTTTTGTTCGGCGGCCATTTTTTCTCTTGCTTAGGTGAATTTCAGGTGTTTAAACTCCGAAATGTGGACTTAAATCGAGGTGTAACTTTACTTGCAGAGGTCCTGGGTGCACCACCTTGCTGTGGGTAAGATTTTTATATGTTTGTTGTGTGTATTTATTGTGTTGTAATGTGTTTGGGGTCGCGCGGGTTGCATCCTTGTTTTCGAATCTCGTATGTGTTTTTCGGCAATTCTGTAGGTATTTGGCTGTAGCCTCATTTTGGTTTGTTTCTCTCGCCATTTTTTCTCTCGCTTAGAGAATTTTTTAGTGTCTAAGCTTTTATTTTGATTTAAATTGAGGTGTAACTTCAGTTTTTGAGGTCCTGGAGGCTCCCTCTTGCTGTAGGTTTTTATGTATGTGTTGTGTGTATTTATTGTGTTTAAAAAATGTTCATGTCCGCGGGTTGCGGACGATTTTTGCGAGGTCGTAACATGTCTCTTACCTTTTTGCGAGGGCCGCAGTTGCTGGCAAGGAGCGCCTTTGGCGCTCCATGACAGCAACTAAGGCCCTCGCTTCGCGAGCCCCCAAGCGTTAACAACAACTCGCATGCTCACAACTATATATGTGATCCAGATTTAGGGGAACTAACAATTATCAAAAAGAAGAACAATATTATATGGAGATTGTCTGAAGATATATAATTTTACCCAGAACTGACAGATAGAATCTGATCAACGCATAACTAATTTCAAGCAATATTTTTTCTTTCTAAATTATTTTATATTCCAATAAAAGTTATATTTTATTGCACATTATCAATAAAGAAGTTTGCAGATGTATGCCTTTTCTCCTTATCTAATATCCAACATTTATGTATCACATACATTGAAACCTTACACAAAGCCGCTCTTTGTGTTTCTTTGCTTAGTTATTTGGTGTTTGTTTTATTGTTTTTTTAAACCTTTTTCCATCTCATCTTTTGGGGGCGGGGGCGGGGGGGTAGTGGGTTCATGTTCTAATCTAGAAATACAATGTTGAACGTATCTTTTTCAACATATGTAAATTACAAAATAAAAGCTGAAGAAGAAATCAAATCCTCCTACAAAAAGTGAATACAATCAAGGCCAATGATTAACAAAGTGATAGAAGAATGGAGATCATGTCTATGTGAATGGAGATCATGTCTAATATGTGTTACTTCAGATAGTCGAAGTAAAATTAAAAGGACACAAGATATAGGGCCCTATTAAATTCGAGCTGCGGAAATAATAGGTGAAAACGCAAGTCCTACGTAGTTTAAAAATGAAACCATTTCCGACGCTATTAAATTCAAAGGGCTGCGAGATACAAGCGATGGATGCGAATGCGTAAACATTAGGATTTGCGCATGAGTTACGATATCTCGGATCACTTTGCGTATGAAAAGAGCGCGAAATACGTGTTACGTACCACTTAACCTGACGGCAGTATGCCTTTAAAAGGGAGCCAAAAACAGAACATAATTGACTGTGCTGGAGCTTTTGCAAGTAGACACACAGGTCTAGGCGTTGGTGGGTTTTTGGTGACCGAGAAGAGAGAGGAGAGAGGAGAGAATTTCAATTT
Source organism: Discoglossus pictus (assembly GCA_027410445.1). Taxonomy (NCBI): domain Eukaryota; kingdom Metazoa; phylum Chordata; class Amphibia; order Anura; family Alytidae; genus Discoglossus; species Discoglossus pictus. The sequence continues at coordinate 398,477,768 of CM050167.1, forward strand.
TTGAACTAGCAGACCCTTTGTTTACAATACACATAATTACTGATATCACATAATTCACACATATAGATTAATACGTACACATAGCTACACCTAGTGGTAGGCCACTGCGCACCTACACCCCCCCCCCCCCAAGACCCCCCCCCCCCCCTCCCCCCACACATAATACTACACATAATACTTGCATCTTTTTTTACCTCCTAAACCAACACAAAGATTATCTTGATTTATCGTTAATTTATTTTCTGAGGAGTTTAGAGGAGAGGAGGTGGTAAGGCAAGAGAGGGGCGGAGGAGAGTGAGGAGAACATCTGAGGTCGAGGAGGAGGATGAGGAGGAGAGGAGGAGGAGGGAGAGGAGGAGGAGGTGGAGGGAGAGGAGGAGGAGGTGGAGGGAGAGGAGGAGGTGGAGGGAGAAGAGGAGGAGGAGGAGGTGGAGGGAGAGGAGGAGGAGGAGAGCAAGGAGGAGAGCAGGGGGGAGGGAAGTGCCCCCAGAGCTAGGAATTCAAGTGGAAGGGGCAGAGGGTCAGGGGCCTGATCCCTTGGTGGGAGGTAGTGGGGATGAGGGAGCGGCCCCAGGGATAGAACAGGAAGACCAGGCACCGTCTGTAAGGCAACGGGTTGTGGCAAGGCTCAGGGCCCCCAATTATAGCCAAGAGGAGATCCAGGTTCTCCTCAGGGAAATCTGTGCCCGCCAGGGGATTATATGTGGTAACAGAGACATTAATGCCAGCCAGAGGCGCCAGGCCTGGTCCCAAATTGCCAGAGCTGTGTCGGCAGTAGGGGTTACTAATAGGGACTGGAGGTTAGTGCGGCACAAGTTTGACGATTTAAAGATGGCTGTGAAAAGAAAGATGTCCGATGAGGCAGCAGCAGCACGTCAGACTGGTGGTGGGCCCGCGGTCACTTATGTTTACAAGGAATGGGAGAGGACAGTGATGCGCTTCATCCCTTCTGAATCTGTGGTGGGAATACCAGGGCAGATGGACACAGATCGTCCTAACACCCTGCAACGTGAGTATCATATCACACACATGGTTGGCTGAGATTGTGGGGGGATGGTCTGTCTAAAAGCCTGCAGATAACATGCTGTATGTATGTATGTATGTATGTATAAATAGGCTTGTGTTCTGGATGTTGTATATAATGAGCTGTATCCCTCTAGAACAGGGGTGTGCAAGGAGGGCCACATACATGCCGGATTTTCAGGATATCATGCTGTATGTATGTATGTATGTATGTATGTATAAATAGGCTTGTGTTCTGGCTGTTGTATATAATGAGATGTATCCCTCTAGAACAGGGGTGGGTAAGGAGGGCCACATACATGCCGCACTTTCAGGATATCATGCTGTATGTATGTATGTATGTATGTATAAATAGGCTTGTGTTCTGGCTGTTGTATATAATGAGCTGTATCCCTCTAGAACAGGGGTGGGTAAGGAGGGCCACATACATGCCGGACTTTCAAGATATCCTTTTTGGGCACAGGTGAGTCAATCCGGATGACTGAAAAGGCGATTGGCTCACCTGTGTGGCCCTCCAGGCCCGAACCTGCCCACCCTTGCTCAAGAATTATATGGCCTCCTACACCCCTGCCCACACACTGGGATAATTCACATACAATAGCACTGTAAGCCAGATGGTTGACTAAAAATGTATGGTGCGACAATAACCATTTCAGTCCTGGTAGCAAACCTATCCTGTTCATAATTTGTCTCCCTGATATGTCAATTTCAAATTATATCCAGATTGATTGCAATAGAGCAGGGTCTCCAAAGTCAAACTTGCTGGGCTGCGCACAGGCCTGGATATGTGGATTTCCTTGTTGTGAACAGATGAGTCAATTAGACTTAATGACTTGGAGAATGATATTCTCAGCTGGATGCAGCATGGCTATCCCCAAATGCAGGCCTGACTTTGGCCTCCACTGCGATCGTGACTAAAGATTTGGCTGTGCGGCATATGTGGATACAGACTCTGTAGCACTGCATGTGTGTCATATACTGTCCTAACCTGGCCCATGTCTCAGCTGCATATTAACAACCATTGCTGGAAACTGGTCAGATTGGTCAGTCTCACACACTGCACAGCAGATGCAGCAGAGCACGTGTCTGAGGCACATGCAGGACACATACATATGAGCCATGATCCACAATGCTCATTATGCAGCCCGTGGCTCATCTGTGTAACACAAGCACCACAGTCACTCACAGGTGACCATGATGTCAATGATATGTAAATGCATAGCTTGCAATTGTGTATGGCAACCAACTGAAATATATGTTTATTCCATTGCAGTATCCACAGATTCAGAAGAGGAGGAGGCAGGAAGGGCTGAAGTGGCCCAGGACATTCAGGAGGGCCCGGGACCATCCACATCACTTGCTCATATGGAGCGGGAAGTGATGCCCGGGCCCTCTTCGGCGATGCCACCTCAGGGCCTGCAAAAGTCACACCATCCTGTGCCTCTCTCAGCGGCTCCACCCTCAGCGGCTCCACCCTCAGCGGCTCCACCCTCAGCGGCTCCACCCTCATCCTGGGCTCCACCCTCATCATGGGCACAGCCCTCATCCTGGGCTCCACCCACATCTGGTGCTCCGCCCTCATCATGGGCACAGCCCTCACCCTGGGCACAGCCCTCACCCTGGGCTCCCCCCTCATACTGTGCTCCGCCGTCATACGGGGCACCGCACTCAGCCTGGGCTCCACCATGGGCCCCGGGAGAAAGTACCCCGGCCACAAGTGCCCCGGCCCCAAGTGCCCCGGGAGGAAGTGCCCCGGCCCCAAGTGCCCCGGGAGGAAGTTCTCCCGGGAGGAAGTGCCCCGGCCCCAAGTGCCCCGGGAGAAAGTGCCCCGGGAGGAAGTGCCCCGGGAGGAAGTGCCCCGGGAGGAAGTGCCCCGGGAGGAAGTGCCCCGGGAGGAGGAGCCGCGGAGTCGCCGGCTGCGGAGTCGCCGGCCGCCCAGCCGCCCAACCGCCAGCCGCCCAACCGCCAGCCGCCAGACCTCCAGGCCCTCTGCCACATCTCCCTGGCCAATTACGGCACATCATGGCTCACATTGAAGAAGAGGACCAGGCCCAAAGCCAGCGAGCAAGGCAAATGCTGCACATTAGCGAAAGACAATTGGCTGTTAGCAGGGCCATCCTGGCTGGAAATAGGGTCATCTCAGCCACCACACGTGCCATATATGCTGAGATGAGGAGGCACAACCGAAGGATGGAGAGATATGAGGAAGGCGCAAGCCGGGAGAGACGCGCATTGTTGCGTAATCTCCGTCGCCAGCCCATACCTCTCCAGCCTTCGGTTGTCCAATCTCAACCTGAGATGTCTGCCTCCTCATCTCAGACATCGCCCACCCATGAACCCCAGCCACCTGCTGTAGTGGCACCCCCTGATCTCACACCACGGCGTGGAAGAGGGAGAAGGGCCGCGGGCACAGACGGTGGGGGCCCGCTAACTCGGAGTAGGAGGTGTTAGGACCATCCGAGAGGGCCTCCTGACCACTCCTCACAGAATACAGATTGTTATACATGTTGACATAATATTGGCTACAGAGTGTGTACATGTCTGGTTATGTTGAACATTTTAACAATTGATGTTCAATGTGGATTGACCTTGAGCTTAAATGCTGTATTTAATCATAATATTGTTCGGAATGAGACATTGTTTTTGTCTTTGTAGGTGTTAATAGCCAACTCTCACAACTATGAAGACATTTTATTCATCTTCGAGCAGTACAATACCATCATGTGAGTAAACACTCAAACCAGTTCCCAACGGGCATTCTATCAGGATTATTCCCCACTGCAGATGGCTCTGAAATGAAATATATGACTACATATATTTTCACTAAGAAACATGACTGTGTGATCTTCCATTATAATGATCAGTGTCCAGGCTATCGAGTTGCACAGTCCCATTACTATCTGCTAATCCAAACCAGCAATTCCACATAAGTTTTTATAGCATTCCATCCCGTTAACATTATGAAATTGGCTTCAGTTTTTTCATGTCATCCAAACCAAAGTGGCAATTTCCTGGGTTTGACTTCATGATCAATGTGCATGTGTTTAGGGGTAATGTGAACAGTGTAATCTGTCTGGCCTTGGTACCACCCATTTAGAAGTGAGATGTGATATCAGCATGGCACAACTATTCCACATAGATAGTGATAGTACATTTTGCTGAAGGATTGTGTTCACAGTGAAGCATGCCTTGTCGTATTCCACATCGTAAGCATATTCCTGGAATGCTGACTGAACAGGATAGAATAAATATGGTTCTTACTGCTCGGAGATGATGTTCATGTTAGTTGGTTTAGAGTAGTGTCAAAAGCAAAAACAATGTACTCTAATAACAGCTTATGTTTGTTCTAACACCTCCTACCTCTGTTTTCCAGATTCATATCATCTATTGACCAATTCACACTGTGTGTGAAATCGCTTAGTATGACATGATCCCTGTTTTATAGTGTCTGTTTATTCTGGTAACCATATGGTTGTTGTATGCGCATTAATGGTTATATTGATTAGATGTCGTGTTATATGCTGTTGGTTACTGTGGGGTCCTGACCACATGTGACCCTAGGAGATGCTATGCATTACCCTGATGATGTTGTCTGTTTCCTCTTCAGATGTCCTCAGATTTGCCACAGCCCCTTGCCATACTAGGATCTCTTCACAACACACACATGATATTAATGCACAGTCTTGTCCATTTCTGTTTGTACTCTGTGTATGAAATAAAGTATGATTATGTTATACTGTTATCACTGTTTCTGTGTGTTTGTACCATATCATGCTTTCTAGTTGCGAGAATACAGATAGAATGAAGTGTCATTGTTAAATACACATCTGTGTGTGTTTACATAGATACATATGCTACATTAATCTGTACCTTGCCAATATACATGTAGGTGCAAGTCGGAGGGGTGTGAATTCTGAAATCATGTCTAGATACATGCAGGGTTGTATATAATGACTTGAAGGGCTCAACTTGAATGATATGAATCGACATTCATGATTATGTAGTAATGTCCTTGCAGATTGCCCCGAATAGTTATACCACTAACTGATGGTGCTGAGCACATCTGACTTTCAGGGGAATTGAATTGTTACATGGTAAATATACAGGATTACACAAACATTGTTCACAAAGCCACACAGTGACAAATTACCACAGGCCTGCTCAGTATCATGGTGGAGGTGGGTAGGATACAGAGTTCCAGTAACACACGGAAATAGGGACATGGGGCCAGAATGCACGCAGGGGGGGTGACATTGGTATAGATGATCAGTTGAGGGGGGGAGATACAGTGCATCATCCAACGTGAGGCAATATCAGTTATATTATTAAATATATCAGGATAACATTCAATATTCAAACCCAACAATACAGAAGTAGATATGCTCATGGGGAGAAGTAATCTGTAGTCTTGTGTGTGCGCGCAACACACACTCCTATGCAACTGCAGAGGTAGAAGTGCTCAATCAGTCAATGTTAGAACCCCCGTAGGTCATGTCACTGGAAATGGCACTATGAGAGAAGACTCTACATACCTAAGTTTGGACACTCAGATGGGAACATGACCAGGACCATATCAGTGTGTTCCAAATAATTTCAGGTGTTAGCAGAACTACCAACCAACTGGCCAGTTCGAGGTGTATTCTGTTCTGTGAATGAGCATCTCTATTATCTGCTGTTGCATTTTCATAACTGAAGGTAAACGGAACCTCATTAACATTTATGTTCCAAGGCTAGAGTTACTGTTCCCCATATGTACAGGGAAGATCACATCAGCACTGAGGAAGAGATCTGGAAGGAAGTATGATACAGGCTTCCCAGTCCAAGTAGAGGAGAGAATGGCAGATCTAAAGCAATAGGTACATATAAATCGATGTAGAGGATGTGATATCACACCCGATGCAACACATGATGACTGACATCTGAACATACATGATGCAATGTGACAATAGCATAGTCCTGGAACGTGGGAATGCTCATCATTCCTTGTTCTGACCGTGGAAAGGGACTCATCTTTGCGATCTGAAACATAAAAGGAACATGTCAATATTTACATTGCACATGCTCCCGGAGCACTTACTTCGTCACTTACAGTGGTTATAAAAAGTCTACACACTCCTGTAAACAAATTAGCCAATGAAAAATCATTTAAGAACTATATCCACCTTTAATGTGACATAAAAACTGTACAACTTAATTGTAAAACAAACTGAAATCTGTAAGGTGGAGGGAAGAAAAAAACAAAGAAAACTAATGTGGTTGCATAAGTCTGCACACTCTCTTATAACTGAGGATGTAGCTGTGTTCAGAATGAAGCAATCACATTCCAAATCGTGTTAAATAGGAGTCAGCATACACCTGCCATCATTTAAAGTGCCTCTGATTAACCCCAAATTAAGTTAAGCTGCTCTAGTTGGTCTTTCCTGAAATGTTCTTAGTCGCATCCTACAGCAAAAGCCATGGTCCACAGAGAGGTTCCAAAGCATAAGAGGGATCTCATTGATAAAAGGTATCAGTCAGGAGAAGGGTACAAAAGAATTTCCAAGGCATTAGATATACCATGGAACACAGTGAAGACAGTCATCATCAAGCGGAGAAAATATGGCACAACAGTGACATTACCAAGAACTGGAGCTCCCTCCAAAATTGATGACAAGACCAGACGTAAACTGGTCTGGGAGGCTACCAAGAGGCCTACAGCAACATTAAAGGAAATGCAGGAATATCTGGCAAGTACTGGCTGTGTGGTACATGTAACAACAATCTCCCGTATTCTTCATATGTCTGGGCTATGGGGTAGACTGGCAAGACGAACGCCTTTTCTTACAAAGAAAAACATCCAAGCCAGGCTGCATTTTGCCAAAAACACATTTGAAGTCTCCCAAAAGCATGTGTGAAAAGGTGTTATGGTCTGATGAAACCAAGGTTGAACCTTTTGCCCATAATCCAACAGATATGTGTGGAGCAAAAACAACACTGCACATCACCCAAAGGACACCATACCCACAGTGAAGCATGGTGGTGGCAGCATCATGCTTTGGGGCTGTTTTTCTTCAGCTGGAACTGGGGCCTTAGTTAAGATAGAGGGAATTATGAACAGTTCCAAATACAAGTCAATATTGGCACAAAACCTTCAGGCTTTTGCTAGAAAGCTGAACATGAAGAGGAACTTCATCTTTCAGCATGACAATGTCCCAAAGCATACATCCAAATTAACAAAGGAATGGCTTCACCAGAAGTAGATTACAGTTTGGGAATGGCCCAGCCAGAGCCCAGACCTGTTTCCCTGTGGGGTGAACTGAAGAGGGCTGTGCACAGGAGATGCCCTCACAATCTGACAGATTTGAAGTGTTTTTGCAAAGAAGAGTGGCCAAATCTTGAAAAGTCACAATGTGCCATGCTGATAGACTCATACACAAAAAGACTGAGTGCTGTAATAAAATCACAAGGTGCTTCAACAAAGTATTAGTTTAGGGGTGTGCATACTTATGCAACCATGTGATTTTCTTTTTGGATTTTTTCTTCACTCTACTTAACTGATTTCAGTTTGTTTTTCAACTGAGTTGTACAGTTTATAGGTCACATTAAAGGTGGAGAAAGTTTAGAAATGATTTATCTTGGTCTCATTTTTTGACAACACAGAAACATGACATTTTAACAGGGGTGTGTAGACTTTAGACCTTTTCGATCCACTGTACCGATATATGTTGCTCATTTCAGACAAACGTCTTCACTGTTCTTTCCCTACATATGAAACGAGCTACTCATCTGGCTAATGATGTAGGAATATCACATAGATTACACATTAATGCATCTTTGGAGAGCCAAATGTGGTGTTTTACCTTGGACGCAGTCCCAAGCTCATCCGCGAGGTGATTTGTTCCACCAGGACACGTGCGGTGTGGATCGTCATTAGTTATCACCGCTTACCTATCTGCTGTATTCTGGAAAGAGATAGGCCGATATTAATAAAGTGATTGATGTGTTATTTGTGTCCTTCAGCATACGTGGCCATATTATTACACAAATACTCGCTATGTAGCTTACATTGATGTAGCAGTTCTGTTGCTGGTCATGTTTTTCCATGTCTAGGTTGTTGAAAGAAGAGTTGACACACGACAGCAGCTCTGTAAGGTTAATATGACGTTAGGATTACAGTCACAAATTAGATAAAGTATGTGTGTATGGTATTTTTCAACGACATTTTGATCCCATTTCATGTGGTTTGGCAGGATCAGACAATGTGAACAATCCTGGTCCGTAGAGGTTGTAGGTGACTTTAAAAAGGGATTGGGTATCTTTTTACATTACAAAACCAAACAGGCATTAGGGGCTATCTCGGATAAATAGATAGGGAGTATTGATCCAGTGATGAATACGATCACCAGTATCTGGGCTCAGGAAGGAATGTTATATTTTTCTGCCCTGTGTAGACAATTGGCAAAGCTTCACATTTTGTTGTTCGGTGACTTCCTCTGGATCAATTAACAATAATTCTGCGTATTGCAGATCATAGATCTATAGAGGTTGAACCTGATGGACTAAAGTCTTTTTTCCATCTAAATTACTAGATAACAATGTAACGTGGGGCATATATACATTGACATAGTGGGATATATAAACCACTCAAATTATCTATGCCATTGATGTTTCTAACCGTCAGTACTTAAGATGTGTATGGGAATGTGTGCTTACTTACCTATAACTGATCATGTGGCTTGTTCCAGTGTACAAACATCGACAACGTCAGTGAACTCTCCTCTACTGTGGACTGGTTGGAATTCTGTATGACAAGGGCGATGGATAAAGGTGGATTTGGGAGTTAGGCATAATCCAGATACATTAGACTGTGTTCCATGCATATTGGGTATGTACTTACATGTGAAGTACTCACGAATTAGGCGGGCACGTTGTTGTGACCCCTGCAGATTATCCACTTCAGGGGGAAATAAAGGCTCTTCCTCCCCAGGTAGTGGAGCCGCATCAATGTCCCCCAGACAGTTGGCCTGTACTGCTATATTGTGCAGACAGCAGCAGGCAACGATGATGCAACAAACTTTCTGGGGCTTGTATTGTAGAGCCCCCCCAGTGGAATGTAAACATCTGAAACGCATCTTTAGTACACCAAAGGTACGCTCAATTACATTCCGGCAGGTTTTATGCGCAGCATTATACCGCGCCTCTGCCCGAGTATGGGGATTGCTCACAGGGGTCAACAACCACGGCAAACACCCATATCCTGCATCACCTGGTGGAAATAAAATATGATGTTGATATGAATAGGATGTTGTGATGTTTGACAAAGCATATGGCCAAATATCGTCATCATGACCTATCAACACATCCCTGTGGCTAATACACAGTTACAGATATATGTAAGGGAGATGGATCATGAATGCATCTGATAGGATAATTAGTAGGGTATTAACACATGTATTCTATCTGAAGCTTCAGATCAATTACAATGTGATTTCCACAAATGGAAAATCCAGATGTTCACACCCACAGGACACTTACATGAGGCGGAGATACAAGGGAAATACAACAGGGTACATATTGCGACCCTTCTACTAGAGAGCAGGAAGTCACTGTTGCAGTTCTTGTACCGAGCACATGCCAGAGGTCTGAGGTGAAGCGTGATAGTGTATTCTTGTGAACGTAAATGTGATGCTAATTCAGGTGGAATTTTCCAGGGGCGGACACGATCAAACGCAAATGCCAAAAGACCTTGGAGATTTTGATAACTTCAAGGTAAGCTAATTCATGTTTACTCCGGGATATATTCAGGCAAGAAAAAGTTTGCCAAACACTATTAATTCTTCTCTGTCAGATGAATTCTGAAGACATCTCACTTACATAGGCCGTACAAGAACACACAACACGTTATGTAGACTAGAGATGTCCATGTCACAGGATACAAGGGAATGCATCAGAACATAAACCTAATGATTAATCAATTGTGGTTTTTGGCATATGTTGTTGTGCATACTGTTTGGCCAAGCTAACACAGGGTTCTGGCCAGCAATGAGCTATTCTGTTCTGGCGTTGGTAGTATTACTCCGTAATGCACATGTGAACATCAGAGCAATAGAGGGAAACATGATGTACCGTATGTGTTATTGTATCCAGTCATAGTAAGATATGGTTGACTGCCATTACTAATGTGTACTCACCCAGTAGCCATCCGGATGGAAATCTGCCGGACTCAAAGATGTCAGATATTCCGGATGCACGCAGGATATAGGCGTCGTGAGCACTTCCCGGGAAGCCTGCATACACACCTTGTATGCGCATGTTCGCATCGCAAACAACCTGTACATTGATTGAATGATAATGCTTACGATTTCTGTACAGCGCTTCTTGATCTCTAGGAGGTATCAGTGCCACGTGTGTACAGTCAATAGCACCAAGCACATTGGGGATACCTCCTAATTGGAAGAAATCGAACTTCACCTTCGAGATCTCTTCAGCAGTGTTAGGGTAACTGATGTATCTGGCAGCTCTCCGACCAATAGCACGGAGGAATGCACGCAGACAATTCGAGAGGCTTGGCTGAGACATTCCTCCAGCTATGCTCAGGGTGGTCTGAAAGCTCCCAGAAGCAAGGAGGTGTATTGCAACTAACATCCGTGTCATTCCTGGGATGGCTCTATTTGCCCCTGAGCGAGGCTCAAGGTCCGCTCTGAGAACCTCATAGAGCTCCCCAAGACTGGCACGGGTCAGCCGAAAACGCTCATACACCTCCCTATCAGTTAACCCCTCTAATGTGAGTCTCTCCCTGTACACATTGGGTGCCCGCCTCCTCACAGGCTCCTGGTCAGGCTCCTGGTCAGGCTCCTGGTCAGGCTCCCCCCCTTCTGCCTGAGCCAACACATCCTGTACTCCCCCCAGCAGCTGATCACCGACAACATTGTTAGCCTCCCTGGGTGCAGGTGGCCCTATATCCCTCTGTCCCTGTGCTACTGGAGCTCTCTCTCCTCCCTGATCCAACCCCATGATACTAGGCATGGCCAGTGGTAATTCCCTTGCCTGGCTTGGTTCTGCCCCAGCATGGATCACATCACCACTCACACCCTCATTCACTCCCAGACACTCCTCTCTGCCACTCCCCATCACCCCCTCAATCACACACCTTGCTTCCTGATCTTCATACTGTGCTAGTTGAGCTGCACAAAAGCATCTCAACCTCATACGCCCACTCATCCTGGCCATCATCCCTCTCACATGATCATCCATGCTGTTTCAGACATGCTGATGACTTGTTGGGGATGGGGTTATATAGCTTGTTGATTGCATGACCTGGTATTAGGCACGTTAATTTCTGCTTTGCCATTGGTCACCTGTGGATCTTTACATGGCATTCCAGCTGATGATTTTAAGTCAAGAAGCCTCTCAACCTATTACATACGCACTTGGCCGCATGTAATTGGCTGTCCCAACATGGGACGCCAAGTGCGTATGTAATTGGCTGAGAGTCCCAACGCGGGACGCCAAGTGCGTATGTAATTGGCTGAGAGTCCCAACGCGGGCCACCAAGTGCGTATGTAATTGGCTGAGAGTCCCAACGCGGGACGCCCAGTGCGTATGTATTGGGACTCTCAGCCAATTACATACGCACTTGGCGGCTTGACACTATAAGTGCGTATGTAATTGGCTGAGTCTGTTGGCGCGCTCGCAAGCTGATAAGGGGACGTCCTAGCGAGACACGCCTCTCAGCCAATCACGTATGAGCTAAGAATTTGATTGACAGTATGAGCTTATAAATGTGATTGATACAAACCCATGCGCTGACTGTGTTGTAAGAGCCATTGGAGTTAGCACGCAGTTTCAAGAGCAGGTGGGAGAGAGTTTGAGTTGTGAGATTAGTGGTTTGGAGAGAGGTAGATTACTTTTTTGTCTTGTTTCTTGTTTACTTCCTAAGTACTTACATTTAAGCAATACACATATTTACAGATTTCACATATTTCACATAGATTATATAACACACATAGAGACATATATATAGTTAGGACACACACCCCACACACCCATTCCCTCCACCACACCCCATCCCCCAACACACCCCATCCCCCACCACTTATTAAATACACATAGCACACACATCTTTTCTTTCCAACAGACATTCCAGTAATACTTTTATTTCTTTATCGTTCTTTTGATTTGTAGGCGCACTCTTTTTGATTGTTTGGGATTTTATTACTAGCATATTTACACGTAAGAGTTACACATATTTACACATTACACATATTTGCCTGACACATAGATTAAAGACACATAGAGACATACATAGCGTTAGGACACACACCACACACCTCCCCCCCCCAACCTTTGCACCGCATCCCCCAACAGTTATTAAAAACACATAGAACATACACTTTTGTTTCCATCACCTATATAACAGTTACACTTATTTTGAGTTATCCTTATTTTTGTATTATTTGAGCATGGAGGGAGGAGATAGGTGGAGAGAGGAGGAGAGGAGCGGAGAGTGAGGAGAGTGTAGTGGAGGGTGGAGGAGAGGTGGAGGAGGTGTCCCCGGAGGGGGGGGAGAAGGTGTCCCCGGAGGGGGTGGAGGAGGTGTCCCCAGAGGAGGAGGAGGAGGTGTCCCCGGAGGGGGTGGAGGAGGTGTCCCCAGAGGAGGAGGAGGAGGTGTCCCTGGAGGAGGAGGAGTGGTCCCCAGAGGGGGGGAGGAGGAGGAGGGAGACAGAGGCACTAAGAGAGGAGGGACAGAGGGGAAGGGGCCTGTTCCCAGGGGGCGGGGTAGTTTGGGGAAGGGACAGGCCTCAGGAAGAGTGCAGGGAGGCCAGGGTCCCCGAGCACAGTCGAGAGAGCAAGGGGCTATTGGCAAGGGCAGGCGCAGGGCCCGTAATTATACGCCCCAGGAGAATATGGTCCTCCTGGGTGCGATCCGTGACCGGCCCGTCATCCTTGTTGCAAGGGAAGCGAAGCCTGGGCCTAAGGCTCAGGCTTGGAAGGAGGTAGTGGAAGTGATGAAGGAGGTGTCCACGGTTCCTAGGGGCTTGAGGTCCTTGAAGCACAGATATGTGGATATCAGGGCCACGGTGAAGAGGAAGATGGCCAGAGAAGCTGAGGGACACAGTGTCGCCTATAAGGAGTGGGAGAGGATCGCAAGGGACTTTCTAGGACCATCGCCCGCAGCTGGAGCTTCATCCCCGGTGGCCCAGCAGGACCCAGCCTCCAGTTCAGGTGAATATCACATACACCAACATGCCACCACATGTGCATCACACACACTACACATGGTGACCAACAAGGACACTGACATGTCAGCTCCATGGAATTAACAAGGGATGGATGGAAGTGTCATTAAATCCATGAAGCTGACAAATCACTGTCATTCCTGGCCACCCCAAGAGTAATTAAGCAATAGAGTCCATGTACTGGTGCGCCCAATGCAGCCTATGCAGTTACAGACCGCATAAGAAATCCAGACAGTGTTAGGAGCCAGGAGAGGTCAAGACAAGAAACCCAAGAATAGATCCAATCTAGCAAATGAGAGCTAATGGGAGTTGCAATTAGGAGAATCATCCATGTTCAGGCCTAGATGTCAGATAGTTAGGAGTGAAACCGCAGGAAAAATCCACACAGTGTTAGGAGCCAGGAGAGGTCAAGACAAGAAACCAAAGAATAGATCCAATCTAGCAAATGAGAGCTAATGGGAGTTGCAATTAGGAGAATCATCCATGTTCAGGCCTAGATGTCAGATAGTTATGAGTGAAACCGCAGGAAAAATCCAGACAGTGTTAGGAGCCAGGAGAGGTCAAGACAAGAAACCAAAGAATAGATCCTATCTAGCAAATGAGAGCTAATAGGAGTTGCAATTAGGAGAATCATCCATGTTCAGGCCTAGATGTCAGATAGTTAGGAGTGAAACCGCAGGAAAAATCCACACAGTGTTAGGAGCCAGGAGAGGTCAAGACAAGAAACCAAAGAATAGATCCAATCTAGCAAATGAGAGCTAATGGGAGTTGCAATTAGGAGAATCATCCATGTTCAGGCCTAGATGTCAGATAGTTAGGAGTGAAACCGCAGGAAAAATCCAGACAGTGTTAGGAGCCAGGAGAGGTCAAGACAAGAAACCAAAGAATAGATCCAATCTAGCAAATGAGAGCTAATGGGAGTTGCAATTAGGAGAATCATCCATGTTCAGGCCTAGATGTCAGATAGTTATGAGTGAAACCGCAGGAAAAATCCAGACAGTGTTAGGAGCCAGGAGAGGTCAAGACAAGAAACCAAAGAATAGATCCAATCTAGCAAATGAGAGCTAATGGGAGTTGCAATTAGGAGAATCATCCATGTTCAGGCCTAGATGTCAGATAGTTAGGAGTGAAAACATATCAATGTATTGATCAGCATACTAATGGCATGTACCTTTCTTTTCTCTATTTCAGCATCCAGTAGGAGGTCTGGGTCCAGTGATGAGCCACGAGCGGGGCCGTCAGCCCCCGCCCCGCAGGAGACCGCTCAGGGGGAGGAGGCTACAGGCTCATCCAAGGGCCCTGGCTCTTTAGGGAGGAGAGGAGCCATCATCGTAGGCTGGAGCAGCATTTGGTCAGGCTGCTGGGAACGGGGCAGGTCACCAGCCAACAGCAGCCTGGCCCCTCCTCTCCTTCCACCATGCCTCCGCCGCTACCACCACCCGTGGTGCCACTACCTCCTCCTGCTCCCCCACCACCAACAAGGAGACGGCGTCCGGCCTCGGACGAGGCAGGTCCTGTGCCCAGGCGGAGGAGGACCTAGGGGCTGTGGACATAATTGTGCCTTCTCAACAGCACTCCTCAGTGACAATCTATTGGTCACAATGCTGACCTCATGTAGCCTGGCTACAGAGTTTTGGATCTTTGCCTATGTGATGGTGACATTTTGTATGCAGATGGCTACCTCCCATCACATGGTCCATGATCCTCTTCTCTGTGGACACGTAGGGTTCGGTTGAACATGCCACCAATTGATGGTCACTGGGGAATGCTGTTGGGAAGGGATGCTGCAGTCCCCTTTTTTTTTAGGCCCTTAGATTTTATGTTTTCTCTTTATGTTTTTCTTTCCATTTGTTTTATTTTAGGTACAATTCAGACCCATGAAGGCATCTCCTACATCTGCAAGCATTGTGGAGGAATTATATGAGGCGTAAGGTTTTCCCAGTGCCTCTCAGGTAGACATTACTCCAATGACAGCCCCCTCCTTAACATGTAGCTCCCACAATCTTAAAACTATCATATTGCCAGATATCTCAGACATGATTATTGTTAGCTGAAATGTAGACTAATACCGCTATGGCGGTGGACTTGCAAAGTCTCACAATGGCATGTTAATGGCAGCCAGCATTAATATATGCACTAATAAAGCATGTGATCCTGACCTCAATATCGGTCTGAGAACAGATCTTTGGGTCTGATGTAAGAAACAGTGAATGTGGCTGCTGACCTTTGTGTCCTGTCCATATTAATGGGTATTTGCCCATATTACTCATTATCCATAGACCTAGCTAATAGTTAGTAATGCTTGCAGATGGGAATCAGGTGAGTTGGTATATTGGTACAGTATTTAGCACTTTACTGTACATGCATTGTCATTATTTTTTTTTAGCCTCCTCTGCCTTTTTGTTTTTTGTTGACCATTCATTTGTGTGGACAATTTCACACACCACACTGTATGTGTGAAACTGGATTGGATTACACAGTCCAGAGGTTGAATCATTTGTTCAATTGAACAGATCCAGACAAGTTGTAAGTGCTATGCACTCTAATGGTTTCTTCAGTTAAATGGAGAGATTTCTGGTTCCGGTTGCAGCATGTGACCCTGGTAGGTGCTATGCATCATGCTTATTCTAGACTATTAGATTGACCCCTGTAGGTATCCCCTTTTTTTTATTTAGCCCCTTGCTCTCTCGGGACCCGCCCACACCACACCCATGATATTAATGCACAGTCTTGACCACTGCTGATTGTGGTCTGTGTCCAAAAATAAAGTTTTGTTATACCGTTCTGTGAATGCACAGTCTTGACCACTGCTGATTGTGGTCTGTGTCCAAAAATAAAGTTTTGTTATACCGTTCTGTGAATGCACAGTCTTGACCACTGCTGATTGTGGTCTGTGTCCAAAAATAAAGTTTTGTTATACCGTTCTGTGAATGCACAGTCTTGACCACTGCTGATTGTGGTCTTTGTCCAAAAATAAAGCTGTGTTATTCTGTTCTCCCCATGTCGGTGTGTTTTCAATGGTTGGGGTTAGGGGACATCCACATGCATCACATTAGTGTCACATTACTATAGCTGTAAACTAATGAGCACTAGTTAACCTGCAATAGATCCATACATACTAAGAGGAATAATAGTCCTAATAGCATTAGATATCATATAATGCATCTAATTGATCTACAATCTAGGCATAATAAAGGGTTAATGCACAGGCCAAGTACAATTAGCAGGACTGGGGAGTAGGAACATTCCCCTGTGGGCCTAAAAGGATAATGATAGGTGATACTGCAGTGGGTTGTCAGTTCCTTCTCCAGTGATTTTGGATTTGTCCATCAATTCTGCTTTCACACACACTTCCTCAACATCACTTAGCAATCGAAACTAATGTAAATTGATGAATAGCAGAACATAATGGGAGGTCACCAAATGGGAATGAATGGTCATCTTGGCACATGGCCACCAGCAATGGCGTGGGACTTCCTTGGATAAGAGTAGTGGCGATTACCCCTGATGGAGGCGAGTTGGCTGGTGCTCATTGTGCCTCTGCAAACCCTCTGTGTGTGTTTGCTGCCCTTGTGGGTGGGGGAGTGACAGCAGAACTGACAATCCACTCCGGTCTCACCAGAATAGGAACCTTGTAAGAAAGCAGTGACAGAGGGTCACAGTCGGACCCGCCCGAAAGACCAAACAAGAGGTATTGTGTATTTCAATGAAGCAGTGAGCTATCCCATTAAGGGACATTGTGGGGGTGAGAGTGAAAGCAGAATGCAGGGCCAAA
Organism: Discoglossus pictus; assembly: GCA_027410445.1. Taxonomy (NCBI): domain Eukaryota; kingdom Metazoa; phylum Chordata; class Amphibia; order Anura; family Alytidae; genus Discoglossus; species Discoglossus pictus. The sequence goes on from CM050167.1 coordinate 398,494,784, forward strand.
TCCCAAACCACTGGGGAAGGAACTGATAACCCACTCCGGGCTCACCAGCATAGGAACCTTGTAAGAAAGCAGTGACAGAGGGTCACAGTCGGACCCGACCGAAAGACCAAACAAGAGGTATTGTGTATTTCAATGAAGCTGTGAGCTATCCCATAAAGGGTCATTGTGGGGGTGAGAGTGAAAGCAGAATGCAGGGCCAAATCCCAAACCACTGGGGAAGGAACTGACAACCCACTCCGGGCTCACCAGCATAGGAACCTTGTAAGAAAGCAGTGACAGAGGGTCACAGTCGGACCCGACCGAAAGACCAAACAAGAGGTATTGTGTATTTCAATGAAGCTGTGAGCTATCCCATAAAGGGTCATTGTGGGGGTGAGAGTGAAAGCAGAATGCAGGGCCAAATCCCAAACCACTGGGGAAGGAACTGACAACCCACTCCGGGCTCACCAGCATAGGAACCTTGTAAGAAAGCAGTGACAGAGGGTCACAGTCGGACCCGACCAAAAGACCAAACAAGAGGTATTGTGTATTTCAATGAAGCTGTGAGCTATCCTATTAAGGGTCATTGTGGGGGTGAGAGTGAAAGCAGAATGCAGGGCCAAATCCCAAACCACTGGGGAAGGAACTGACAACCCACTCCGGGCTCACCAGCATAGGAACCTTGTAAGAAAGCAGTGACAGAGGGTCACAGTCGGACCCGACTGAAAGACCAAACAAGAGGTATTGTGTATTTCAATGAAGCTGTGAGCTATCCCATAAAGGGTCATTGTGGGGGTGAGAGTGAAAGCAGAATGCAGGGCCAAATCCCAAACCACTGGGGAAGGAACTGACAACCCACTCCGGGCTCACCAGCATAGGAACCTTGTAAGAAATCAGTGACAGAGGGTCACAGTTGGACCCGCCCGAAAGACCAAACAAGAGGTATTGTGTATTTCAATGAAGCTGTGAGCTATCCCATTAAGGGTCATTGTGGGGGTGAGAGTGAAAGCAGAATGCAGGGCCAAATCCCAAACCACTGGGGAAGGAACTGACAACCCACTCCGGGCTCACCAGCATAGGAACCTTGTAAGAAAGCAGTGACAGAGGGTCACAGACGGACCCGACCGAAAGACTGAACAGGCCATATTCACATACTCCATGTGCCCCATATTTGTGTTCCCAAATGTAGATGTGATGAGCCACATGTATACAAAATAACAGGGTTAATATGGCATTATTTGGATGTTTTTGTGTTTTTATGTAATCAGGTAGTGTGTCTTTAATTTTGCTTTATGTAAGCTGCAGCATGGCTTTTCATTCAAAATGTAAGTTGTCTGTACGTAATGCGTAAACCATTTTACGTGGGTTTTTTGTTCACTTAGCGAATTTGCAAGATACGAGCGTCCGCAAGGAATTCTTGTCCGCTACTTACTACGTAGCGCTTATCGTAGGCAAATCTCGGCAAAGTAGTCCGAAATTACGCAAGTCAATCGCAAGTCAATCGCAAGTCGACTCGGATATCGTAAATCGAGTTACGATGGGCCTTTGCGAGATACGATTTCATCCGCAGCTCGAATTTAATAGGGCCCTGTGTGTTTCCAAAATAAAGTGTTCTTAATTTTCATACTTTGACTAAGCATGTATTATTGACCCAGAGGCATATGCTTGTAGAGGAGCTTGTTCTGACTCCCTACCAAGGTGCTCCCAGGTACACTACCAAAGCAAGCTGGGACTTATGCCTTTGTACCGACAAAGACTGTCCATAGGTCTAGAGTCACCCAAACTTAGGTCTAAACCTACTGGGAATAAGAGTACTAGGATACTCTAGATCCCATCATCATAGTAGGTTGTGACACCTCGGATTTATTAATAAGCTCCTGTATGCTCTTAGAGGGTAGATTCTTCTTTGATTTGCCCATTTTAAGCAGATGGGGATGATTGTTGTTTTCGCCTTGTTAGTCAGAGATAGTTAGCAAGTGAGGTAACGTATTTATGAGGGGTCTCCGTTTGATCAAGTCATTTGAAGCAAAGAGAGTGTGGCCATTTCAGGGAGAGTCTTGGGAGTGATTAAGGTTGTGCCCCCTTAGAGCCCCCTGCCACTCAACTTCTTACCCCATGGTGACTGTGAGGGTTAAGTGAAAGTGCTTAGCCGTAAAAAAAATAAGTCTTTAACCCCCTTTTAATCTTGTGGCAAGATCTAGGGAAGAACAAGTCAGGACTCTTCAAGTGATATTGAGAGATTTCTTGTAGAGGGTGCAGTGTACACTGGATTGAATATGTTTGTAGGGGAAACTCCAGTGCCTTTAATGGCATATGGCCAGTAGATAGCAGCAGAGAGATATGAGAGATGCTCAAGCTGCAGTGACAAGATAGTTATCTGGCCCAGAGTGGGTCAGACAGCCGAAAACAAGCTTTTGCATCCCAGGTTATGCACTGTTAAAGTATACTAGTTAAAATTAATGATCTATATGATAATAAGTCTTAAGGCACTCAGGGAAGCCTGCAATGAGGGTTTCAGGTAGTTAAACACAATAATAGACCTCATAGAGACTTGAGTTGTTAGGAAATCAGCTTTGACCAATGCTGTACACCCCCCTTGTTGTCCTGACCCAGGATCAGGGTATGTAGATAAGAAGTGTGAAAATGTGGGAAGGCAACACTTGGCAGCATAAAAATATCCCTGCCACATGAGCTGATTAAAATGGCTGCTTCAATCTGTTAGGGCTCCTCTTTCACTAACGTGTGCCTTTCGTCAGGTTGGGGGGGGGGGGAGTAACTCAGGGCTTTGGGGTGTTACGTGGGGGGTCTTTCCTCCAAGAGAAGTACAACAGGAGTTTCTTGGGATGTGTTGGCTGCAGGGATACCCCAGCTCGATTGCCTCCTGATCTCATTTCTGGGGTGAAGTCTAGAGCCCTCTTCCTTGTGCCCCTTCCATCTTGTGATGCCAGGTACCTGTTGGGGGTTTGCTGGGGTCCATCGTCCTGCAGTTCTAGATGTTCAGTCCCCCAAGGCCCGCGCCGCCATGCTTCTCCGCCGTCCCGCAAACTGTGCACGTGGTTCCGTGCCTGAAGACCCGATTACGGATTCCGGCTGGTCTCCCTTGTGTTCTACCCCGCTTGGGGTCCGCTCAGGTAGCTCCCAGAGAGCAGTTAGAGGCTTCTGCCCGGCCTGCTATGTTTGGACACTGGCACTGCCCCCTCCTCTCTTGTTTATTTTAAATGTTCTTCAAGCCTGCCCCAGGGCCTGGTCCTTTTGAAGGTCCTTTAGGGGATGGCAGCATAGAAGAAGACCCCATGGCTTGGATGTCCATGGTAAGTTGTTTGTATATTAGAAAAAACTCCTTTGGCTGAAAATGCCACTTGTAAGGGACAGTGCACAACCCCCTTCCTCTTGCCTAGCTTCTGGCCCGGTAGATGGGTCCCTGCGCCCACTCATTATCTGGGGACAACCCTCCTGGAGCCGCACCACTGACCATTGAGGCTTTGTTGTTGTGAGAGGGCTAATGGCAGCTCCTCCGCCACGTGGAGGAAGATGGCGGCCCACCTCCCGGAGTCTCTACGTCTTTGCCTACGCACTTACCAGTGAGAACAAGTACTCTGGCTGCCGTCCCTCCGCTACATGCAAGGCTCTGCAGAAGTGTAGATCCGGGGTCTGTGTTGCAGGAGATGCCCTCTTCTTGCCTGCCTTGCCTTTGGTGCTGGTTTGCCCCAAATGTGGGTGTAATAAACCCTATTTAGTATTATTCTTTGAAGAGCAGCTCTTCTGCATGTCTGCTCCCTTCACTTAGCTAGATACACCCCCTTTTTTCCATCTTTGAAACAATTGCCAAGTTTCAATGGGTTTTTTGATTGTTTGCCTTCCTCTGGATTTTTAGACTCATTCAGGTTAATTAGTATCCAACTGACATGTACCTGTCATTAACTTCTAAGACAAGGAGTTTTTGATATGGGATTTATATATACCTTATCGCTCCTATACTCTGTAATGATGTCCCTGAGGAAGACTTATCCAAATGAAACATTTCACATTTATTTTATAAGTAGTTTTACCTTGCGTGTTATTTACAACCAGCAGGTCCTGTTTTCTTCTCCTCTCTTCCGAATTGTTTTCCAGTGCTTGGCCCTACTACAGAGGATTGGACTGAAAGTCCTGGGACGGAAACATTGTTGTACCAGACAATAAATACTTCAGAGAATAAGAACTTTAGATAGACTAATGGACCATGTTTTGTAGATAGGCTCACATTCTCATTGCATATAGCACTTTATTGTTAGATTGTAAGAAAGTCCTGTAGATCTTGTGTTTGAAAAAAAACGATTTGTCTATGGTCTTATCACTAAGCATTGAATAGAATCTATTTTACTGTTATGCAAAATAAAGGTTACATTTTAGTCTAATTCGGATTGAACAGCATTGATAATTTGGCAATTCCACACCTGCCATTTCCTTTCTGGAGTCCTACCTTGTTTTGGTGATGGTACATTTCACATCAGACAATCCTAGTCAAAGAGTGGCAAAAGCAGTGCTCGGTTACAACCCAATAACTGACAGAATAATTTGAATTTGAATTTAAGGCAAGCCATTTACCATCACAGTGATCCAAGTCTATGCTCCAACCACGGATGCTGAAGTAGTCCAATTCTGTAAGGATATTGAACACCAGTTAGATATGACACCAAGAAAAGATTTTACTATCATCATATGAGACTGGAATGCTAAAGTAGGGAACCAAAAGACACCAGGAGTAACTGCCAAGGTTAGCCTTGGAGTACAAAATGAAGCAGGTCAGAGAAAGATTGGTAGAATTCTGTCAGGATAATTCTCTGGTCGTAGCAAACACCCTCTTCCAGCAGCCTCCGAGGCGACATGCGTCTGCTATGTTTGGACACTGGCACTGCCCCCTCCTCTCTTGTTTATTTTAAATGTTCTTCAAGCCTGCCCCAGGGCCTGGTCCTTTTGAAGGTCCTTTAGGGGATGGCAGCATAGAAGAAGACCCCATGGCTTGGATGTCCATGGTAAGTTGTTTGTATATTAGAAAAAACTCCTTTGGCTGAAAATGCCACTTGTAAGGGACAGTGCACAACCCCCTTCCTCTTGCCTAGCTTCTGGCCCGGTAGATGGGTCCCTGCGCCCACTCATTATCTGGGGACAACCCTCCTGGAGCCGCACCACTGACCATTGAGGCTTTGTTGTTGTGAGAGGGCTAATGGCAGCTCCTCCGCCACGTGGAGGAAGATGGCGTCCCACCTCCCGGGGTCTCTACGTCTGTGCCTGCGCACTTACCAGTGAGAACAAGTACTCTGGCTGCCGTCCCTCCGCTACATGCAAGGCTCTGCAGAAGTGTAGATCCGGGATCTGTGTTGCAGGAGATGCCCTCTTCTTGCCTGCCTTGCCTTTGGTGCTGGTTTGCCCCAAATGTGGGTGTAATAAACCCTATTTAGTATTATTCTTTGAAGAGCAGCTCTTCTGCATGTCTGCTCCCTTCACTTAGCTAGATACACCCCCTTTTTTCCATCTTTGATACAATTGGCCAAGTTTCAATGGGTTTTTTGATTGTTTGCCTTCCTCTGGATTTTTAGACTCATTCAGGTTAATTAGTATCCAACTGACATGTACCTGTCATTAACTTCTAAGACAAGGAGTTTTTGATATGGGATTTATATATACCTTATCGCTCCTATACTCTGTAATGATGTCCCTGAGGAAGACCTATCCAAATGAAACATTTCACATTTATTTTATAAGTAGTTTTACCTTGCGTGTTATTTACAACACCAGCAGGTCCTGTTTTCTTCTCCTCTCTTCCGTATTGTTTTCCAGTGCTTGGCCCTACTACAGAGGATTGGACTGAAAGTCCTAGGACTGAAACATTGTTGTACCAGACAATAAATACTTCAGAGAATAAGAACTTTAGATAGACTAATGGACCATGTTTTGTAGATTGGCTCACATTCTCATTGCATATAGCACTTTATTGTTAGATTGTAAGAAAGTCCTGTAGATCTTGCGTTTGAAAAAAAACGATTTGTCTATGGTCTTATCACTAAGCATTGAATAGAATCTATTTTACTGTTATGCAAAATAAAGGTTACATTTTAGTCTGATTTGGATTGAACAGCATTGATATTTTGGCAATTCCACACCTGCCATTTCCTTTCTGGAGTCCTAGCTTGTTTTGGTGATGGTACATTTCACATCACACAATCCTTGTCAAAGAGGGGCAAAAGCAGTGCTCGGTTACAACCCAATAACTGACAGAATAATTTGAATTTGAATTTAAGGCAAGCCATTTACCATCACAGTGATCCAAGTCTATGCTCCAACCACGGATGCTGAAGTTGTCCAATTCTGTAAGGATATTGAACACCAGTTAGATATAACACCAAGAAAAGATTTTACTATCATCATATGAGACTGGAATGCTAAAGTAGGGAACCAAAAGACACCAGGAGTAACTGCCAAGGTTAGCCTTGGAGTACAAAATGAAGCAGGTCAGAGAAAGATTGGTAGAATTCTGTCAGGATAATTCTCTGGTCGTAGCAAACACCCTCTTCCAACAGCCTCCGAGGCGACTCTACACATGGGCATCACCAGATGGACAACATAGAAATCAGACTGACTATATACTTTATACAGCAACATCCATATTAAAAATGAATAGTAAATAGTTGTCTTTCTTTCACTACCAATATATAATTATATTCATAGAAATATACCATATAGTAAGCCCAAATTATCATTTGTGTTAAAGGTATATCTGAGTTTGCTGGATTATGAGTGCATCTGCTAGAAGAGAATTAGTAGTGTATGCAAAAAATGTTTTTAAATATACACCTAGCACAAAATGACTACCACAAACATAAATATGATGTGACCTCCATAATATATAGATACAAAACATGGTCATATTATCAGAACATTGTGAATCCACCCTTATTATAATGTAACATCCACTGATATTTAATGAAAAAAAAAAAATGTCAAAAATATAGTATACTAGCGACTTGCCCGTCAAAAAATGACGGCAATGAGATGTGTATGTTTGTAAATTTGTTTAGTTAGTAATATACGTATTTGACACTTGTAAGGTTTTAGTTATGTTGAAATAAGTACAATTCTTATATTAAATATGTTTACTTTTTTAACATTTTCTTTTCTTCTTGAGTAACTGTTAAAGAGTTTTGTAGTAAAAGTATTAACATTTGAATGTAAGAACAGTTCAAAACGTGCTTGTGCTCTTAACATGAACTTTGTAATATGTCTAAGTAAGGGACTTGAAAGTATATTTTTGGAAACTTGAACTTTCTTATCTGTCTAAGTAAGGAACTTGAAAGGATTTTTTTTCAAACTTGTAACGTTGAAATAGTAACATAGTTAATTAACATTTGAACCGAATTTGTTAAAATAATGCAAGGCAAATATTTTGCGGGGCTAATCATGCATAAACAGTACTTCCATGAATTATGACTGAATAATTTATTTATTGTTAGTTTTCAATGGTTGACCTTTGTTTGTTGGTGTAGTAATTGTTTTAAATGGTACATAGAGTTTGCTCTGTAGAAAAGTGGTTCTCTAAAAAGAGAATGCGAGACCTTAAAGTTGGTCCGCGATGTGTAACCACTGTTCTGTATGTGTTTTACATTTTGAGGTAGTTTAATATGAAAAGATTGTTTGTGTAAACCTAATTTCTGTGGCGTAATAATGACCTTTTGAAAGAAACGGACAGTTGTGTGTACTTTTTCACTTTTTTTTGTGGTTATATTGTGGTTTTTTAGCTTTTTGTGTTTGGTTTTAAATTGGTTTTGCATGACTTTTGTTTGTTTAATAGTAAGTTACAGTACTTCATAGTAGACAATGTTTTTAGTAAAAATGCGCCCATCCTCTAATAAATCTCCTTGACTTTCATTGTTTTCAATGTAAACTTAAATAGCCTGTGGATTTTTGTACCGTGATAAGGCAACGTACAATTTGCCATGTGCAAATACTGGTTGTTCTAAGAAAATACCCACAGATTTGAAAGTTTGTCCTTGTGATTTATTAATGGTCATGGCAAATGCCATAATGATGGGAAATTGTCTTCTTTGAAGTATAAAAGGGAGACTACTTTCACTTGGTGCTGAATCTATCCTTGGTATGAAAACTCTCTCTCCTTTATGGGTACCAGTTAGAATTTCAGCATCTATGAAATGGTCCTTTAATTGTTGAACAATTAATCTTGTCCCATTGCATAGGCCTTTTTTGGGGTTCATATTTCGAAGTAACATGACAATTGCACCTTTCTTTAGCTGCAAAATATGTGGTGGCATTCCAGAAGGAGTTTATGAATTCCGTTGAAAAGTTTGCCTGACTTTCTTTGTCATCAGCAAGTACAGAATCAGCACTGTAATAATTTCTTTGGGGTGCATTAATTGATTTTAATATTTCATTATTGAGGACTAATGCATCCTTATTTTTACATGTTAGTATGACTTGGTTGGCAAGTTCAGAATAGTCCTGGTTATTTATTGTACTTTCAAATATAGCCGATATAAGATCTTGTTGACAAATTATATGAGGTGGGATGTGCACAGTGTCGTCAGGTAAATTTGGTATTTTTTCAGTTTTTCCTTCTCCAATTCTAATAAGCCAATCATTGAAATCATTTTGGCCTTCTGATCTCATATATTGTTGTAGTTGAAGATGGGTAAAATGTTTCCATAGTGTACTTGACTTTATACAGGTTTCGATAATGTCAGTTCGATTTCCATGTACAACGACAGGTAATGTTTGTCACAACCCACTCTCTGGCTGGGGTCTGCTGACCGGATTTGGGTTACTCTGGACCTTGGAGTAGCTTTGAGTACAGGAACATCATGTCTCAGCCCTTGGTTTAGACTGAGCAATATTGACAGTAAGTCTGACGAATCTTACTGCAAGCATATGTCCCCGGGTAAATAATACATCTACACGCCACGTCTTGATGAACATTATGAACCACGTTTTATTTTGGAACAACATATTTAAAACATTTCACACACACACAGTGAAGGGAGTGGCTACTCTTAGTCAAACCCTCATTCCCCTCTGGCCATTCTCACAGAAGTAATTTGTGGGAACTTATTAGTCTCCTCCCCCAGGGCCTTCCCCAGGCGTGGCTACTAGTTCATTTTGGTCTGGATCTCAGACTGGAAACATCCTGTATTAGCTCTTGGACTATGCCCCTGGGCTTGTGGTTGGGAAACCCCATACTATACCATTGTCCTGCGGTGCCTGGCAGTCTGGCAAATCTCTTTGTTTAAGTTATCTCCTTTGTTTACACTAAGGACCATATGGCCAACTCCTGACTGAGAGTTTATACAATGGGGGAGGGTTGACTAATTAAAACATAGCTATCACTCCATAATACAATATACAATATAATACTAACATATTATAACCCATAACACAATATACAGTGGGTCTCCTAAACCCAGAACTCTTACTCTCCATATGGCACCAACTGTGGATGATATACCAGCCCCAAGATGGCGGCTATTGGTATATAACAGTCCAGTCCCAATATAGGCCACTGCTGCCAGTCTCAAAATGGCCCCAGCATAGTTCACACCAAATCCAATATGGCCCCTGGGTGATTCATGACAACACCTCCCCAAGCGTGGCAGGAAACATCCATGCCCCTAGGATTTTCCCAGCTACGCTGATAGTCATGACTCTTCTGGATTGGCTAGGCCCTCTGCACTCTCTCCACGTTCAAGTCCTTTAGAAAACAGTCCCAAAGTGTAGAGTAACAACCTCCCCCAGCCCTTGGCCTTGCTCCCACTGTATAGAGCAAATTGCTCTTCCCATGTAACCCCCACCCAAATATTTCAGAATCCCATCTCTCTCTTTTTGGCAGCAGCATGGAAGTCTCTGGGGACACAGTGGGTTGCACCCATACACTCTTCTGAGGCAACACAGTATTTTTTGGAACCCCATACAATCCCTGTCCCGTAGCAACCCCTTTCCCTCCAGCCAGTCCCCACAGCTGGGCTGGGATCTCTAAAACAGTCTCTGGGCCTATGGGACTACAAAGGGACAGCTCCTCATGGCTTTCTTCCTCTGGTCCAGCTGTTTCCGTTGCAGCTTGGGGAGCTACGCTGCTCCCACCCAAGCTGTGCTTACACTCCTCTGACTTGGCTGGGGGGCTATGCTGCTCCCATCCAGCTGAAGTGCCGGACTCCTCCATTGCCCGGGGTTGAGCAACTTTATCCCAGTCCTTTCTGTTGAACTGGGTCTTTGGAGTGGTGTCTGTTCCAGTGGGACCCTGGACAATGGTTATCCAGGGTATCTCCCCACTTGGTACACCCTCTTTCATGGTGCCACTCTGCACCCATAATGCTTTTGCCAAGGCTGGCAGGCTTGCTGCCCCGGCCTGGCTCTTTGTGCCCCTGGCACACTCTTGCTGTGTGAGGTCAGGTTCCCTGTAGCCAGAAACCAATTCCTTTCCCTCCCCACAGTCTCTTAAACAACCCTCCTGGGCTCTGTGCTTCACTAGCACTTCTGGGAACAACTCCCCTGGGGTGTCAGGGTACAGACAGTGGTTATCTGATGCAGGCTGGGGAATCTCATCATTCCCTTCCAGCCTGGCCTCTAAGGCTCCCTTCCCACCGTCCATCACATAATAATCCAGAGCCTCTGGCTCCATTAGCAGTTCTGTCCAACACACTTTGCCTAGAACTTCTGAGGGCAAACTTAACTTATCTGGCCCTAGCTTGTGAGCAGTTCCCACTTCCTCTGGGATTAAATCTCTTGGGGTATCAGGGGGCAGACATGGATTATCTGACCCCACCCAGGGAACATTCCACTGGGTCTCTGGCTCTTTGGGCTGGTGACTAGGCCCTGACACAGTTGCTGCATGTTCTAGGGGCAAACATTCTCCATCCCCAGGAGTTGGCAAAGGAACAGTGTTTACCCCTTCCCACTCCTCACTTGGTTTACCGTCTAGAAAAGCCTCTCCCCAGTTCCAGTGAGCATACTCACTCTGGTACATACCGTCTGAGTTGTAAGGGTCTGGTGAGCCGTCCTCCCATCCGGATGGGCCAAAATACTTCTTGGGTATCGCATCCCACAATTGAACATATTCAGCCTCCAGTTGCTGCTCTTGCCGAACCAGGGGTTCTAGCAAAGGAGCCTCCGGGAACCATGGTTCCAGTCCCAGACCCCGGCAGCGTTCAACAAACAAGTTATTATGTCTCCTTGCAGTTCCCATGCCACATTCCGGATCACCATTCAGAATCTCCTCAACCCCATATTGTAGATCCAAACGAAAATAGAGATCCTTTCTCCGGCCACCAAAGGACTCTACCCTGGCAAGATACTGTTCCTCCAAGTCCATCTCTTTCTCTACCAGTTCCTCCAACTAGCTTGCCAGCTCATGGCCATGCCATAATTGCAGGAATGCCATCCATTGATTTAGCAGGACCCTTCCTCTGTAGTCCTCTTGGATAAATCCGTCAATGCTTTCTTTATCATCCTGGGACTGTTTAAAATTCTGATTTGCCAGTTTGACTCTTACTGGCATCTCTGCAGGGTTGACCCCAAGCCTTTGCTGAGCTTGGACACTCACCCCTGTACGTTCTTCCTGTATTTGCTGCTTTATTAGGTTCAGTCCTTTAATTGCCTCTTCCAGCGTTATCTCCCCGGGGCAAAACTCCCTGGCTATACTGAACCTGCGTCTTGCCTCCTTGGACATGTCCTCATACTGCTGCTCCATTTTCTGGTCCTTCTCAGAGTACCCCACCACTGTGCCACCAATTGTCACGACCCACTCTCTGGCTGGGGTCTGCTGACCGGATTTGGGTTACTCTGGACCTTGGAGTAGCTTTGAGTACAGGAACATCATGTCTCAGCCCTTGGTTTAGACTGAGCAATATTGACAGTAAGTCTGACGAATCTTACTGCAAGCATATGTCCCCGGGTAAATAATACATCTACACGCCACGTCTTGATGAAAATTATGAACCACGTTTTATTTTGGAACAACATATTTAAAACATTTCACACACACACAGTGGAGGGAGTGGCTACTCTTAGTCAAACCCTCATTCCCCTCTGGCCATTCTCACAGAAGTAATTTGTGGGAACTTATTAGTCTCCTCCCCCAGGGCCTTCCCCAGGCGTGGCTACTAGTTCATTTTGGTCTGGATCTCAGACTGGAAACATCCGGTATTAGCTCTTGGACTATGCCCCTGGGCTTGTGGTTGGGAAACCCCATACTATACCATTGTCCTGCGGTGCCTGGCAGTCTGGCAAATCTCTTTGTTTAAGTTATCTCCTTTGTTTACACTAAGGACCATATGGCCAACTCCTGACTGAGAGTTTATACAATGGGGGAGGGTTGACTAATTAAAACATAGCTATCACTCCATAATACAATATACAATATAATACTAACATATTATAACCCATAACACAATATACAGTGGGTCTCCTAAACCCAGAACTCTTACTCTCCATATGGCACCAACTATGGATGATATACCAGCCCCAAGATGGCGGCTATTGGTATATAACAGTCCAGTCCCAATATAGGCCATTGCTGCCAGTCTCAAAATGGCCCCAGCATAGTTCACACCAAATCCAATATGGCCCCTGGGTGATTCATGACAATGTTTGTCTAAAATCGCCACCTAACAACATTACCTTTCCACCAAATGGAAAAGTATTATCCATGACTTAACAAAGCAAACGTTCATTACATTGGAGGGCATAGCATGACATCATTGTAGCCTCATCTATTATAATTAATTTACTTTTTTTCATTTTTTGGAATGATGTCATGCGAATATCTGACACTGATGTTTCTAAAATAGTCACTGGCAGTTTAAACCCACTATGTACAGTTCTTCCACCTTCTAACAAAAGTGCAGCAATTCCGGTGGTGGCAAATGCGAGTGCTATTTGACCTTGTGCTCCTCCAAAACTCATTAATACATTATATAGATATGTTTTTCCTGATCCACCAGGTCCATCAAGATAGAAATAACGCTCTTTGACCATGTCATCATCTAGTGCATATTTTATGGCATTAAATGCTTGCAATTGTAATGTATTTAAAGTTGCAAGTCTTTCTTCAGTCCTTTGTACTTGTAGTTGAATGTCATAGTCTTCAAAGTTTATGTCATCTATAAGACCTGGATCAGGCAAATTAAAACTTACACAACTTAATCCATGAGTTAAAAATACTTCTTGGATTTCCATTAACGCTTTTAAGTGTGCAATGGGTTCATTGTATCGTCGCATAAAGTCTTCAGCCATATTACTTTTAAAAGTCTCCCACAAAGCTAATGCATTTGGAGCATTTGAGAAGATACAAATAAATGCAAATTGTTCTCTCATCTGCCGTGGCATTTGACATTGTGCTGCTTCTTCTAAACATCTTTCCCATTCTGTATCATCAGCTAGTAAGTTTCTATGTCTTGCAGCTAAATGGAAGGATTCATATACTATGTCATTAACAGTTCTTAAGTGTTCAAAACTTTGTGCTCCAGGAACATTTAAAATATTTTAATATTCGTAAGCAAAAACGTTCAACATCTCTTGGACTGACTGTGTAAATTCTTGGGATTATTTTATTGCCTCTGCTTTTTCTCAGTTTCCATAATCCATTCACAAAAACATAGTGATATGGAATTTCAATATATAAGAATTCTGTTGCTTGTGAATCTGTGGAATTTAATTCAAACCATGCAGTTAGTGTAGTGTGACGATCTTCACTTTGGGCCAATGCCTTCATTTAATTTCCAGCATGGAAATACACTAAATGTCTTTGTGACAAATGTACTGCTAATCTATATACTGCATGTGATCTATCATGTATTTCAAATTTTAAAAGCCGCCACATAGCTTCTGGCGCACTGACATAGCGAGCATCTACATGAGATGCAAGTTCATCATGTACTAACTCAGTGCTTTCGGTATTATCTCCACTTTTGTCAACTACAGTAGCTGCATCATAGCCTTTGTAAATATATTTGTAGACATATTTATTTAATTTGATGAAAGTGCAGGCTTCTACATGAATGTGTGCATTATACTTCATAAGTAAATGTGGATTGTATGGTACCACATGTCTATTGTCAACCTTTTTGCCACAAATAATGGCACTATCTCCTTCTCTTCTTCTTTATAATGGTTTGCCATCACAATTGACATCAGTTTTGTCTCTATAATCTTTAGGAAATTCTTTTGTACATTTATTATTTTCAATACATGGTGATTGTGGATTAAGCTCGCCGCAGGGTCCATGAACCATCCGATGAGTTACAATCTGATATAGTCTACCATATAGTTCTGGATCTGGTAGTTCAGCAACAATGACTGAATCCACTTTGTCACAGTATCTAATTTATCTTTTTCTTGAAGGATTATCAGAAGAGGTACATGTGGAAGGCCTCTTTTTTGAAATTGTATATAAACAAGACATTTGCCAAATAAGTGGCTTATAGTGGTGTCACGTATTAATTCATTTAATTTGATTTTGAAAACTCTGGCTACTAAATCTGGTGTATCGGAAGCAGTTTGGGCAAGAAGTACATTTTGTGTAATTTCTGGCCATTGGGGATTACATGTAAGTGTAATAAATAAATCGGGTTTTCCAAATTTGGTGACAATAGCCATGGCATCATTGTATCTTTCTCTCATATTGCGAGGAGATCCCTGGAAAGAAGATGGTAAAATTATGGCTTTGCCAGCTGTCATGTCTCTGCCTGTAGCAACCTCAGCGACATAATCCATTAATCCACAATATTGTTCTACACCTAGTTTATCTTGTTGAAAATTTATGAAGTTTAAATTATTGGCCTCAACTTGCAAATAGGAATCAATAATCCATTATTTAGCATTTGAGTAACTGGGAAGGGTTCATTTTGGTTGCCAACCTGCTTCTCCATGTGGGAAAAAAATGGGATGTGTCATTGGATCTAAATTAGAACTTAAGATACTGATATTAATGAATGGTTGCTCCTCATTTCTGGGATATATTTAATGTCTCTTTGAAATGGTGGTTCTACTTCATCATTTTGAAACACCATTGCAACCTCATTTGATGTTGGCAAGTTATAACGGCGTTTATCAGTATGTCTATCTCTTTTAAGCACCATACTGACCTTTGGGATTGGTAAGTGATGTCTTTCTGCATGAAGTTGTTGTTCCTTTTCTACTACTACCAATTTTTATAAGCTTGAGTGTAGTGGTTATTGGCCATAATTTTATCTAGCTCTATAAAAGCACTGGATAAGCATTTTTTTATTTTCTTGCAGCTGCATACGTTGGTCAACAGCTTCCATTGTATCTAGGACATATAGTTGAGCACATGTTCTTTGCTCTCCCTTCTCTGGATGTAAATGGAAAGTACGATGGTAAATTTGTCCTTGGACTTTAAAGCAGTAAGGACCATTTTCTGGTACATTAGCAGCTAATGTTGCCGCCATAGATGCAAAGGATATGGCACAATTGTAGGATCTTATGTTTGTCTTAAAATTTTTGTAGTTTGGAACAGTAGGTTCAGTCATAATGTTTTGTAAATATATTGGGAATTGTTTTCTTTCTAGAAGTTTGACCTTGCCTTTTTGACAGCAACTAATGAATGGTCCATCTCTAGGTCTTTCCTGTTTAAAATGATAAGCCTCACAAAACTGACATAGAATATTCATGTCACCACAATTATGAACCGCTACTGCTAAAGACTTGATTAAAGGACAATTTGAATATATATATCAGTTTCAGTTTCTAATTCTTCATTTGAAATGTTATGTGATGTTTGAGGAACAGGTTCTAAATGCTTTTGTTTTTTTAGTGGCTTTTTTGTGTGAATCTTTTATTCTTTCAGCAGATAGTCTTTTGCTTGCAAGTCTTTTCCGTTCTTTTTCTCGTCAAATTGCCTTCTGCTCTGACGCCTGCTGGTTTGCCCATCTTTATTGTCATTCTCTAGCTTGACGTCTTATCTTTTCCTGTTTGGTCTCGTTATCAGCCATCTTAATCTGTAAATAAAAATGGTGTATAATTAGTTTAGTTTGAGATGTTAAGTTGGTTTATCAAATCTTTTGGTTGCAACACTGTTGTGATTGTAAATTAACTTTGTTTGTATGTGATTGTAGGTCATTGTAGATGAACTTTCTTTCTATTGTTAAATTAGTCTGTTTTATTTTTTTGCTCTTACTTTATCTCTTGTAGGTTGTAATTTTTGGCTTAGATGCATAGCACACCCAAGGTAATTGCATTAAAGCTTATTGTAGATGTAGTAGGTTTATAGTATTTTTTGGTTGTTCGTTGTTTTTTATCTTGTAGGTTTGTAGGGTTGGCTTAGAGGCAAAAAATGGTAGTAATATATTGCTCTTTCTAATTTGTACTGCAGGGGATTGTTGTAATAGTATCCTTCTATTTTACTTAAAGGCTTATATGTTGTGGCTGTGAAAAGAAGGTTTGTATTGTTGTTTGTTAGGTATTAGTAGTATTTGTTGTAGTATTCTATTTTATGTGTCTGATTAGGTTTTGTGCTTAACATTGTACGTTAGGGCTGTGAAGTGAGAATTGGAAAAAATATGTTTTTTTGTTTTCACTATTTATTGGACTATGCTGTTTTATCTTGGGCAAGTTTTTTTTATTGTTAAACATTGTTGTACGTAAAAGGTAATTAGTAGGTAAATGAGAAATTTGTCAGTAATATTTTGTGAAAGCTGTTCATTTGTGGTGCTTATTGTTGTTGGTGTGTTGTTGTTTTATTTTGTTTTTTCTCTTGACATGTATGCACAGCAAACATGTTCATTTTGTTTTCTCTTTTTTTACTTGTTATACTGTACCTTGTTTGAAGTGTGATTTCAAGATGAATATCCCTGGATCCGCTGTTGGAAATCTTTGTACGATAGTCTTGACGCAGTGTCTGTTGTAAAAGAAAAAGATAAATGTTATTTGATTCAAATGTATTTCTCATGAATAGCATAGTTTATTTTTTGGCCAAGCAATGTGTTCTGATATTTGCTTTGTTTCTTCTCTGTAAAATGTTATTGATTTCAGAGTTTGTGAGAAACTGTACAGCGCCTGTAATTGATTAGTATTGTGTTTTGTGTATACCACTGTTGTAATTGTATTATTCTTTTACTGTAGTAGTTGGTTGGGCATGAAACAGGACAATGTTTTTATACTGTATCTGTTATCCTGATTTCTTATGCTATGCTGTTTTTTGTGCACCAATTTAAAATTGTTTCATTTTAGTTCTGTGTTACAGTTATATATTTTTTTTAGAGTAATCATTAATGTTATTTACATTTTGTATATGTTAGCAATGTTGGACTATCCTGTATTGTGTCCACTACTTTTTGGATGCTGTATTTGGCTTGTGGCTGAGGGTTAAAGGTTGTTGTACAGTAAAGCTGACTGTGAATGATATTTTCTCTATGTTGGAACTATTTACAGTAGTATCCTGTTTAGGGTCCGCCACTTTTGGTATGCTTATTTTGGCTTCTTTGTAAGGGTTATAGGTTGTTCAACAGTAAAGAGGAATGTTAAGTTACTTTTGTATATGTTGTTGGGATTTTTTGTACAATCCTGTTTTGTGTCCATCACATTTTGGATGCTCCATTTGCCACTTTTGGTATGCTTAATTTGGCTTGTTTGTAAGGGTTAGAGGTTGTTGGACAGTAAACAGGAATGTTAATTGCCTTTTCTATATGTTGTGGCGCTTTTTTGTACTATCCTGTTTTGTGTTCACCACTTTTTGGATGCTGCATTTGGCTTGTGGATGATGGTTATAGGTTGTTGTACAGTAAACAGGAGGAATACTTTTGTTTTCTGTATGTTGCTAATGTTTGGTATGCTATCCTGTTTTGTGTCCGCCACTTTGTGTTATCAATTGTTTTTTCTGTGCAAGTGTGTTTATTTGGAAATTGTATATGTCTTTGGAAAGTTTCTTGAACTGTGGTGTTTTTGTGTTGCTGGAATTTGTATTGAGGCTTGTATTTTGTAGTTTGACTTCTCATATTGGCGGGCAGTAAACATAGGATTTGTGTTTCTTTTTGTACTTGTTATACTATACCTTGATTGAAGTATTTTTCTTGTCCGAATGACAGAGGGTCCCCTCCTGCCAATCTTAATCCGCCAGTCTTCTTGTAGTGTCTATTGAAAAAGAAAGTGAAATGTATATTCATTGTTTTGGTTTTGCAAAGCATGGTATTTTTTTGCATGTAATGTATTTTTCTATCTTACCTCTTCTTCTTTCTTTCAGTTGTTTAAAAGTGATCCTCTTTCACAGTCCACGGTGCAAATTCTTGAGTGACACTGTTGATGCAGAGTCTGTTTAAATAGTGATAAAAAAGGGAAAGATTGAGCTGCAGGTTAAATATGTATTAGTGTCATATTTTTATTTGTTTGCTCTGAGTTGCTGTGACTTAATGTCAGTTGAATATACTTCTTTGATTACTTTGAATTAAGATTAGCTTGTTGTAGGGCCTATACACATAAATGTGCATGTCACATGTCACTATACATGAATGACATCTTGATTGGGAATGTTTAAAATGTTTTATTGTTTTGCTATTTTTTGGGGGGAAGTCTTTCTTAATAAATTAAATATATTATAGCTTACCTCTCAGTTGGAATTTGCAGATTGTGAAGTTGTAAATTGGTAAGTAATTCTCTTCTGAAGGAACGTCAGCAGTGACATGTCCAGTCACACTGTTAATCACCTCAGGAGAAATGTAGAATTTTGTGGAAAGTGGGCAGTATTTATAAACTTTGAGGTGCTTGAAACCGTTAGAACGCAATACGCATGCGCTATTTGCGTTCCAGCGTTAAATTTGCGTTCCAGCCGCCATTTTCCGGCTAATAGTTGTGTGTTTCATGTAAAAAAGGTGGGTATTAGCAGTGTGGTACGTGCCGCATAGTGTGTGTTAAGTGCCTTGTGAACTTGACTGGAGCGTTCTTTACGTTTTGGGAGTTTTTGTTTGGTGCCTATTTTTTCTCTCGCTTAGGTGATTTTCGACTCTTTAATTTGGACTTAAATGGTGGTGTAACTTCACTTGCAGAGGTCCTGGGTGCACCCCCTTTCTGTGGGTAAGCTTTTTATGTGTTTGTTTTGTGTATTTCTTGTGTTTCTAATGGTTTTCGGGTTGCACGGCTTGCGTCATTGTTTTCGGATCTTGTACGTCTTTTTCGGTGCTGTTTTGCGTCTTTAGAGTCCTGTAGCCTCGTTTTCGTTTTTTTTGGCGGCCATTTTTTCTCTTGCTTAGGGGATTTTCGAATGTCAAAACTCTTTTATTTCAAGTTAAATTGAGGTGTAACTTCAGTTTTCGAGGTCCTGGGTGCCCCCCTTGCTGTAGGTAAGCTTTTTATGTATTTGTTGTGTGTATTTATTGTTGGGACATCCTAATCAGGAGTTGGCAGCTTGGAAACACAGGGCCCAAACATAATTCTGTGGAACCCTAACTGGAAGTAACACACACACAAAATCATTCTCAGTACCAATTCCGTTTATTGCCACGTCATTGCATAGATTATATACTTGCAAAAGAAGGCGGATATTAGAGCGATTTTCAGTTCATTGTTAGTCAGTTGCAAGGACAGATAATCAGGTGTTTTCTGTTTCTTAGAACAACTAGAAATGTTTTGTGTTTTAGTAAGGTCGAAAAACATCCCAAGGATAGGAACATGATATTATGGTTAGGCTATGTGTCATCAAAATATGTTAACCCCTTTATCAGCAGAATATGTTAACCCCTTCATTCCCCTCTTAGATCACAACGTGATCTTTATTTGGGATGTAAGCAGTGGTGTACATATATGATAGGAAGCGAACTGAGACACTGGAAGGTGATAGACCCTCAAGGGTGTCAGTACATGAGATATACCTGTGACCAGGTGGTGTTAAGTCACAGTATTGAGCTGAAAATTCTTAGGAATAAAGCCTTGCAGCATGTAATAAAAACACAAAGGAATACAAGGGAAGTAATGACAGAGTAAACAGAATGATCATCAATATAAGAACAACATTCTTTACCTATTAAAGCACACACCGCCTTTGGAAGCTAAAACATAATCTAAAGACATTCTATTCTGCAAAGTGACCATTCTAAATTTGCACCTGCTCCTAGTTTAGTTTCTCAATTGCTTCAGCAAAGCTATTTAAGGCCCTCTGTACTAGTAGAGAAAGGATGGATAGTTCTACCTTTAGTTTCCCTACACCTACATGTGGGAAGGTTATACCTAGGATGTCTAGGAATATTTTCCACCCGCTCTATATCCCTCATGTTCCTGATGCGGCCTTGTGGAAGTGTTGGGGTTGTGTATATATATGGGATTACTTGACCTAAATAACAACTGCCCACCCAATTAGGGGGCAGCCATTGATATGCGTTCCTGCCACAGATAAAGTATACATTAATGGCTGGAGAAGGTGGCATAAGGTGGAAGAGATTAGACTCAGACCCATTAGTGTTGCTACAACCAGTACCATTAATTGATATATTATGTAAAAGAGAAAATAAGTAGGGACATCCGGGACCACTATAGCTCCAAGGTGAACAACTCTTGTACAGGTCAGAATGGGAGGAGGTCCTATAAAAATAAGTGTGGTATTGGGGCAAGTGGACCAACCAACAGATTTACATTTTCCTAGGGCCCTAAAACAGTTATACCCTGGGTTAGTGTGGGTTAACATAAATTATACACTATTATTATATTTTGATGAGAAATACGTGTGTCTGAGGTGGTGCATCCATATAGAGTTAAGTGGTGTGGCTAATTGTACATATTGTAAAGAAATTCCATTTGCGGGGTTGTGTACTGCGATTGTAATATATGTGGCTTTGAGTGAAGTTTTCTGCTGGAAGGCCAAATAGAGGCATACCCATTTCCCCATGTGTAGAGACGTGTGCACATACCCAGCAATTGGAAATGTTAAGGGAGTGAGCATATCCTTGTAATGTATTACGTTCCCAGGGATGATTTTGTATAATTGTGTTATCACGTGTGGATCTCTTGTGCCTATGAGGTGAACTAGTATTGGTGTGAGTGTTATTGTGTTTACCACAAACAGACTTTAATGCTCCCAGTTCGTCTGGGTCATAATGGCAATTAAGAAATGTCCATAAGGGCAAATAAATCAGGAGCATAGTGCACATCAACAGGAGAAATTTCTTGCATGCATTCTGTGGATGCAGGAGTAGGTTTGACATTTTTATTATCGCTGTCTTCAATCGCTTTCACGGGGACTTTGTCACCTGCTTCACCCCTCTTTGGACACAGCTTCAGACATGATGCGTGGATCCAGATGTCCTGTGAGTCAGTGAGGATGGCAGTCCTGGTTACTGCTACAACGGTAATCAGTGGTCCGAATGGGAAGCCTCCCTTCTTTGCTCTGTTCAGTTTTCGGACACAGACGAGGTCACCTGGCTGGAACGGATGTGTTGGTTCCTGTGAGGGTAAAGGAAAGCGAGAAGACACATCACCATAGATGCCATTCAATTTGTCAATCAATTGTTGCACATATTGTTCTCTTAAAAGATCAAGATCACCAGACATAATTACAAGTGGGCCTTTTACCCAAGGAGTTGGAAATGGTCTTCCCATTAGAATCTCAAAAGGGGATATTAGGAGTCATCCTAATTTCTGCTAGAATGGCAGGTAAGTATTTCTGCCAGTTCACCCATGTACCTGCAGTGGCCTTTGTAAGTTTCTCCTTAATAGTGTGGTTCATTCTTTCCACTATGCCTGAACTCTGAGGATGGTAAGGGATATGGAATTTCCAGGTTATATGTAGCCATTGTACCAGTTCCTTAATT
The DNA here is from genome assembly GCA_027410445.1 of Discoglossus pictus. Lineage (NCBI taxonomy): Eukaryota > Metazoa > Chordata > Amphibia > Anura > Alytidae > Discoglossus > Discoglossus pictus. The sequence continues at coordinate 398,516,554 of CM050167.1, forward strand.
ACTGCACTAATAAAGGCTGGTCCATTATCAGAATTAGTTTGCAATGGGCATCCATATCTCAGTATTATCTCGGTAGTTAATATTTTAGCTACCGTCTTAGTATCCTCTCTTTGTGTTACAAAGGCCTCAGGCCACCGTGAGAACTGATATACTATCACCAACAGGTACAATTGCTTTGATCCTGTCTTTGGGATATGAGTAAAATCAATTTTTTTAAATGGGTGAATGAAGCTGTGGGTGGAGGCAAATGATCATGCACTGTATACATCTTTGTATGTATGTCTGGCAGTGTGATTTTAAGTTTCTGATGCAAAATGACAGTTGCAATTGTTTGCTACTCTGTCAGCTAAAGCATTACCTCTAGATATAAAATCATTGCGATTCTTTGTTCTTGCTATGTGTTATCAGTTTTTACTAGTTTCGTTTTCAGTGTACTACTGGATGCAAGGTGGGGGTTAAGTCAAGTCAAGGGGGATTGCAGCTGCAGCTTGTGTTCTCTCTGTCAGTCCTTCTGCCATAGCGGGGGGGGGGGGGGATGCTTTCTGTACGGCCACATCGCAACTTACAATAATTCCCAACTAAAACTCTGCTTGTTCCTGAGACATCTCCACAAACATATAACTACAAATACTGGAATCCACTTTAAAAAGTTTAACAACAACATTCCATACACATGACAGTTTTCTTATCCAAACTAAATACGACCTTAAGAATTTTCTGCCGGGAGACAGAAATTCACAGCATTTTTTTTTTTTCGGGACGCAGAGATAAGTGTTAGCAAGCTTCAAAATAGAATAAACACATTGTCTTACGCTTACAAACATGATAGACCATAAATCCTCCACTGTTACATATTTCTGGAAAAAGATTTCCCTTTTTTTATATATATGCCAGCTTTAGAAATATATTTCAGTGGTGGACACGATCTCTACAGCCTTAAAGACACAGAGGAAAATTCTCTAACCTGCATTTCTCAATTGTATTGCAAAGAAAAGGAAGTACAGCAAACACTTAGAAATTTATTTGCAGGAAAACACAAGACAATCCATCTACTTTATAAACAAAAGCAATCAGAATATTATATAAATGTATGTAAAGAAAAAGTTCCTTTATATTTTAGTGTTCCTATTTCTTTTATTATCCCTTATCTAGTTTGCCCTTTCACGGGACCTGATGTTACGCTGTGTATATAATTACCTATGACTAGAGATGTCGCGAATAGTTCGCCGGCGGATTGTTCCCGGCGAACATAGCATGTTCGCGTTCGCGGCGAACAGCGAACATATGCGAGATTCGACCCGCCCCCAATACTTTATCATTGAGCAAACTTTGACCCTGCATGTCACAGTCAGCAGACACATTCCAGCCAATCAGCAGCATACACTCCCTTCCACACCCTTCTACCTCATGGACAGCAGCCATTTTGGAATCATAACTAACTTGCAGTCTTACAGAGAGGAGGTTGAGTGTAGGTGATGCTGATTGAATAGGAAAATCAATAGCTAGGCAAGTTTATTCAGTGTCCAGTGCAGTGCTGAAGGACTCATCAGATCTCTGCTGTAAACACAGCACCCCAAAAAAACCTTTTTTAGGGCTATAACATCATTTTTTTTTCTTTTTTTTTTTTCTGTGTAATCTAATTTCATTTGCCTGTCTCACTGCTAGCCCCTGCTTGCAAGTGTGTGCGTCAGGCTCACAGCTTATACTGGTTTACTAGTTGTCTACTTTAAAAAAAAAAAAAACTTTTATTTTCTTAAATCTAAGTGCATTTGCATGACCGTCAATCAAAGTTCATTTTCTTGACCGCTACCCATAGTGTGTGTCTTGCTTACAAGTACTATGCCAAGTTCAACCAATCCAATCTATTTGGGGTACCAACAGTCCACATTTAAAAAACCCAAACTTTTATTTTCTTAAATCTAAGTGCATTTGCCTGACCGTCAATCAAAGTTCATTTGCTTGACTGCTACCCATAGTGTGTGTCTTGCTTACAAGTACTGTGCCAAGTTCAACCAATCCAATCTATTTGGGGTACCAACAGTCCACATTTAAAAAACCCAAAGGTTTATTTTCTTAAATCTAAGTGCATTTGCCTGACCGTCAATCAAAGTTCATTTGCTTGACCGCTACCCATAGTGTGTGTCTTGCTTACAAGTACTGTGCCAAGTTCAACCAATCCAATCTATTTGGGGTACCAACAGTCCACATTTAAAAAACCCAAAGGTTTATTTTCTTAAATCTAAGTGCATTTGCCTGACCGTCAATCAAAGTTCATTTGCTTGACCGCTACCCATAGTGTGTGTCTTGCTTACAAGTACTGTGCCAAGTTCAACCAATCCAATCTATTTGGGGTACCAACAGTCCACATTTAAAAAACCCAAACTTTTATTTTCTTAAATCTAAGTGCATTTGCCTGACCGTCAATCAAAGTTCATTTGCTTGACCGCTACCCATAGTGTGTGTCTTGCTTACAAGTACTGTGCCAAGTTCAACCAATCCAATCTAGTTGGGGTACCAACAGTCCACATTTAAAAAACCCAAACTTTTATTTTCTTAAATCTAAGTGCATTTGTCTGACCGTCAATCAAAGTTCATTTGCTTGACCGCTACCCATAGTGTGTGTCTTGCTTACAAGTACTGTGCCAGAGAGCATGTTGTGTGCATGCTTGAGCTCCAAACAAAAGGCTTTTTAGGGTCTTAGTCCCTCAAATACAAGTTTTATTTTAACACCTTTTTGTTAATAAGCACTTTGTGCACGGTGTTGTTCATTTTTGGGAGTTTTTGTGTTTTTTTTCTTAGTTTAATTTAAGTTTTAGTTTTCTGGGGGTCAGGCTCAACTCTCTATCCCAGGAGAGGGAGCTGTCTCCTGGATACTTTGCCACACCCCTCCCTTAGCACTACACCTTCACTCCTGGAGCTTTGTTACTTTGACTTTTTTTCTTTTAAAAAGTTTATTAGGTTTTGTTGAAGTTTTGTTTGTTTGGTGTTGGGTTTTATGTTTTGGGGGAGAGAAGACAAGTAACATCTTTGTAGGCAGTGGGGGGGAAAACAATTAGATTTTTTGTTGTTAAGGCTTTTTTTTAACATCTGACACAGAGACACAGAGGGGTTAAAAAGCCTCTGTGTTCTCTGTGTTGTTGCATTTAGTAACACCTTGCAACAGGCCATTAACCCTTCCACTGCCAAACATCATCTCTCTCTCTCCCTTAGTTTTTGTCTCCCTTAGTTTTGTCTTTTTGTTTCTTTTTCACACTTTTATATTTTTAAAAAAAAGAAAACAGTAGAAAATCATAAAACAAAAAATAAAAATAAATAAAACAAATAAACTAAAAAAAAAAAGGGTCTAAACATGAGGGATAAGACCATTAAGAAGCCTCAGGGGTCAAAAGGGGGAATAATGGCCCCTGAAAATCCTAGCTGCAGCACTGCACAGCATAGGCCCCAGGCAGATAAGGCAGCCCCAGCTCCTGGTGGTTCTGCCAGCAGACCTACCCCTGTGGCTAATACCTGGTCACAGGTGGTTTCTGCTGGCCCCAGTAATACCACCGCTGGGGCTGAGGGGCAGATCACCAGGAAGCATGGGGTTAAATGTCAGATGTCTGGGGTCTACAGCATTGATATCTATCTGCGTGCTGCAGCTAATGTCATCAGCCCCTCTGTTATAGTAGCAGCCAGCAAAATGTACGGGAAAGCAGTTTTTTTTACCCGTACTCTGGCTGCTGCACACATTCTTATACAGAGAGGCATCACAGTGGGGGGATTATATGTCCCAATAGAACCCCTGGAAGGGTTGGGCACAAAAGTAACACTCTCTAATGTGCCCCCCTTCCTACCAGACTCCCTCCTGCGCCCCCACCTGCTAACCCTAGGGGAAGTAAAAACACCATTTATAAAAATTCCCCTGGGGTGCAGAGAGAGAGCACTTCGTCATGTGCTCTCTTTCAAGAGGCAGGTACAAATGTGCCTGCCTCAGGGCGCAGAAAACATAGAGGGGTCTTTTGGGGTTCCATTTGAGGGGGTGCTGTACAGGATTTTTTACAGCACTACGGAGGTGCAGTGCTATCATTGCAAAGGGTTGGGGCATACACGTAGGAATTGTCCTAATGTAAAGCATCATGCCCCAGCCCCAGTAAATGGCACCTCCGTCAGTACGGCACCCATCCCCGCTGAGCCCATAACAGCGGGGACCTCAAGGGTCATAGCCCCCCCACAGAGCTCAGGCAAGGAGGCCGTTCCTCAAGCCACCACCACGGCCTCCAAACCCCCTTCTTCCCCAAAAAAGCCATCTGTGTCTGTGGTCTCCAGCAAGACTGCAGACACGGGGAAAAAGGGGAAGAATGTCACCGGTCCTCCCAGTGTCACAGCTGCATCTCCCAAGTCCCAATCTGCCCCCACCATAATTACATCAGTTAGTGTGGGGGCACAGTGTAAGCAGAGGGATAATAAGCCCTCTGCAGGGGAGGCAGCTAGTGGCAGCTCCTCTTCCAGGAGTGACGTCCCCAGGAAGAGGAAGCATAAAACCAACAGGGAGGTTGCTGATAAGTGGGAAGTGCTCTATAGTGGAGCACCTCCCTCTAAAAGCAAGAAGAGGAACAAAACATCTCCTCCTCATCCGGTGACATTGTCTGGCCCAGTTATTAAGCTCAGCCAGCCGGTGCCAGACCACACATCTCTCTCTCCAGACCCTATAGGGGTTAATGTGGAAAAGGGTCTGGAGGAAAAGCAGGGGCAAGAGGGTCTCCCAAGTGAGGCAGGGGTAGACAAGAAAGATCAGGTTCTGCCTCTGGCCTTTGAGGGGGGACCCAACAAAGCCCCTGCTGAATGGGTAGTCAGTGTCCCTGAGGTGCTGAGCTTCAAGGGCACCAGTCAGTCTCCTCCTCCAGTGTCACTCTCTAGTGACGTACCTCGGGCTTTGTTAGAGCCCCAGGCCGAGTCACTACTGGAGGGGGGGAATATAGGCATGACCCCCATTCAGGACCCCATGGATTTGTCTGTCAGGGGGGATGTGGCACAAGGGGAAGTGGAAATGGGGGAGGGTGATAAAACAGGTTTTCCTGTTAACATCATGGGAGAGCCTGTCTACCCTCCTCAGCCGTCCACTGACCCTAACATCGGTGCCATCCAAGCTGAGCAAGCAGCGGTGGAACTGGCAGAGGAGGCATATAAAGCCTCCAAGGCTTCCATTAAGGAAGCCATGCTAGCCACTGCTGTCCAGCCAGCTACCCCTGAATGCACTCCTGAAGCTACAGGGGTGCAGCAGCAATCCAAGGGTCCATTATTTACCTTGAAGGGTGCTAAAGGGACTCCTTCTGTATCATCTAAGAGGGGGTCCCTGAGAATAAAGCTGAGGAAACTGACTCCAGCCGGGGAGGATGGAGTAAAAGCCCTCAGCCAAGAGGAGCCCAGGGGTGACCCACTAGAAGGAACATCAGATTCTGGGTGGGTTATCCCTGTCAAGGAAATAGATCTATTCCTTGAGAGCACCCTTCATGGACAAAAGAAAAGGAAGGTGCGGCTGGCCTTGGAGAGGTGGAAGAATATGTCGTTTATTCTCCACTCTCTCCAGCAATATCTAGTGGTCAGCACTAGGGCCAAGAATTCTGGGACTGCGGAGCATCTCCGCGTCCGGAAATTCTATAAAATGTGCGTGTCCTATCAGCAGTCTCAAGGGTCTGAGGAACGCACAATTCCTGACACGCAGTAATGGCTTTGCACATCAGCACGCTAAATACCAATGGCTGTCAAGACAGTTTCCGCAGGTTCCAGGTACTCTCCTATTTATATCAGGGAGGGTACTCTGTGAGCTTCCTGCAGGAAACTCACACCACTCCAGAGGCTGAGGCCTCGTGGCAACTGGAATGGAGAGGCAGGGTCTTCTTCAGCCACTTCACATCGGCGTCATGTGGAGTGGTGACCCTGTTCTCAGAGTCTTTTCAGCCAGAGCTGCTGCTTGTGAAAGCTGTTATCCCAGGCCGTCTAATCCACCTCCGGGTCCGAGAGCAGGGTAGCATCATTAACCTAGTTAATATATATGCCCCTGCTGGAGGGCTCGAGAGAGTGAGGTTCCTCGCCAGACTGTCCCAGTTTTTGGAGACGGTTGACGCAGATGAGTGTTTGGTACTCGGGGGTGATTTCAACTGCACCCTCGACGCTCTGGACCGGAATAGTCCAGAGCCGTTCCCACCTTCTGCGTCAGCCCTGCGGGAGATCATCGCCCGCTTCTCCCTGGAGGACATCTGGCGAGAGCAGAACCCAGGGGCATCAGACGGTTTCACCTACGTCAGGGTGAGAGCCGGTCTGGTGTCCCACTCCCGGATCGACAGACTATATATATCTAGTCACTATATGTCACGAGTCGGTTCTTGTGCCATTAGGCTGGCTCCGTTCACAGACCACAACTGTGTGTCTGTGACAGTGGCGCTAACGCCAACAGCGCCACGAGCCGCCTATTGGCACTTCAACAATGCTTTGTTGAAGGACCAGGGGCTCGTGACATTGATCCGGGAGTTTTGGACGGACTGGAGGGGTTGCAAGGGGGACTTTGCCACGTTAAAACTGTGGTGGGACGTGGGCAAGGTTCATTTGCGACTTCTGTGTCAGGAATATACCAAGGGTGCGAGTGGGCAGCGCGAAGCTGAGTTGGAGTCACTCCGGGGGGAGGTACTCCATCTGGAGCAGAGGCTGTTCACTTGTAGGGACCAATCCCTGCAGAGCGAGTATGTAGAGAGGAAGGGTGTCCTCTGTGACCTGGAACGACACCAGGCCAAGGGGGCATACGTGCGCAGCCGCTTAGGTTTTCTCAAAGATCTAGACCGCGGCTCGCGCCTCTTCTACTCACTGGAGAAAAAGGGGGGTAACAGTAGGCACATCACCTGTCTTCTAGATGAAGACGGTGCCCCCCTTACAGATCCGGAGAGTATCCGGGATAGAGCCCGGAACTTTTATAAAGATCTTTACTCTCCGGATCCCATTTCTCCAGACGCCTGCAGGGTGCTATGGGAGGGGCTCCCCACAGTCAGTGAGGGTGTAAGAGAGCGGCTTGATATACCACTATCTTTTCAAGAGCTCTCTGAAGCCCTCCGTGCCATGTCCTTTGAAAAGTCTCCAGGACTGGACGGACTGACTGTAGAGTTTTTCCAATTTTTCTGGGAGACTCTGGGACCTGATTTCCATCTGGTCCTTGGGGAAGCCCTGGAGACCGGGGAGATGCCCCTGTCTTGTCGCAGGGCAGTACTTGCCCTGCTGCCCAAAAAGGGGGATCTCCGGCTTATTAAGAACTGGCGACCGGTCTCTCTGCTCAGCACAGGACTACAAGATTGTAGCTAAAGCCATCTCGCTTAGACTTGGGTCTGTGCTGGCAGAATTGGTTCACCCTGACCAGTCCTATGCGATCCCGGGCCGGACTATCTTTGATAGTATCTTTCTGGTCCGGGATCTATTGCATTATTCTCGCAGGACTGGTCTGTCACTCGCCTTTCTCTCTTTAGATCAAGAGAAGGCGTTTGACAGGGTGGACCATGGTTACCTCATAGCCACTCTGCAAGCGTACGGCTTTGGCCCACAGTTTGTGGGCTTTATAAGAACGCTGTACGCCTCTGCAGAGTGTTTACTTAAAATCAATTGGTCCCTAACAGCACCTTTGGTATTTGGACGAGGGGTGCGTCAAGGATGTCCCTTGTCTGGACAGTTATATGCACTGGCCATTGAGTCTTTCCTCTGCCTACTGAGGAAAAGGCTCACAGGGCTGGTGCTAAAAGATCCAGACATGCGGATTGTCCTTTCAGCTTATGCTGACGATGTGCTCCTCGTGGCCCAGGATCCAGTTGATCTTGAGCTGGCAAAACAGTGCCAGGAGGTATATTCAGCTGCCTCCTCCGCTCAGATCAACTGGTCCAAATGCACAGGCCTTTTAGAGGGTAATTTACAGGTGGACTCTTTGCCTCCCACGTTTCGTGACATCACGTGGGAGGCAGATGTCATTAAATATCTGGGGGTCTACCTGTCCGCTGCGGACGCTTCCGTCCCAGACAACTGGAGGGAGTTAGAGGGCAGTGTCCTCTCTCGTCTGGGACGATGGAGGGGTCTAGCAAAAATGCTTTCCCTTAGGGGGCGGACTCTAGTGGTGAATCAGCTGGTGGCTTCTCAGATCTGGCACCGGCTGATTTGTCTGAGTCCGACCCCCGAGTTTGTCACCAATATCCAGAGGAATTTGTTAGATTTCCTCTGGATGGGAAGGCATTGGGTCTCTGCAGGGGTGGCAAGTCTGCCTTTGGTGGAGGGTGGACAGGGAGTAGTTTGTGTGTGCTCCCAGTTGTCCACCTTCCGCCTTCAGTACCTGCAGAGATACCTATATGCAGATCCCTCTCCGCAGTGGTGCGCTCTGGCATCCAGCTTTTATCGCCAGTTGCGCAACCTGGGGTATGACCGGCAATTATTTCTGATCAGGCCCGAGGGGTTTGGGAGAGACCTCTCTGTGTTGCCGGCATACTACCAGGAAACCCTCAAGGCCTGGAGCATGGTCTCCGTGACCAGGCAGGGCGTGCCTTTGGGGGATGAAATATTCACAGAGCCCCTGCTATTTAATGCAGCAGTGGGGGCTCCAATGTTACAGTCCCCCAGTATCATCCGCCGCCTTAGTCATGCACGGATGACCCGAGTCGGGGATCTCCTGGAATACGGGCGTTCTGATTGGGTGTCACCCCAGGAGCTTGCGCTCCGTTTGGGATATGTGACGCCCAAAGTCTCAGGGCGCTTGCTCCAGGAGATTAGAGATGCCATCTCCCCCGACTCGCGCACCTTCCTTCGCGGGGCTTTGCAGGCCGGAGTGCCACATGCACCTTTCAACACCCCTTCTCCGGCTGTTTGCATTGGACACAAGCCCCGTGTTTCCCCTCAGGCTCCTCCTGTCCCCAACCTCTCGAGGTTGAGGGACATACCCTCGGCATGCTTTCGCGGCATGCCGAGGAAGAGCTTATATTCTCTCGTGCTCCATACAGTGCACTTCCTTGCCCTCGTGACCCGTCCCGATACCATCTGGAGGCGGGTCCTACCAGCTGACGAGGGCAAGAGGCCCCGGTGGAGGGAACTTTATTCTGATTTAGTTCCACGACCCACCGGGGACTTGAGTTGGAGAGTGCTCCATGGTGCACTGAGCACGGGAGAGTACTTAGCTAAATTCACGGACTCTCCCTCCACTTGTCCATTCTGTGGCAAGGGAGAGTCCGTGTATCATGTTTATTTTAGTTGCGCCAGACTGCAGCCCCTCTTGTCACTCTTGAGGGGCCTCCTCCTGCAGTTCTGGCTGCATTTCTCCCCTCACATTTTTATTTTTGGGCGCCCAGTGTCCCGGGGCAATAAGGCCAGGGACCTCCTC